>CAMOHE010047557.1:86395-111625 GCA_946598075.1 Artocarpus hirsutus
TGGAAGAACGCCAAGGAAAGAGACTATAATGAAATAATTCATGATTTATGAATTTGAGTATGTTTATAATTTAAGGATAAGTTTTATAGATTTTGTGAATGTTGGTTTAATATATTTTATAAATTTTCTTCCGCATTTGAAGCTTTAAAACTTATTTTTAAAACAAATTGTCTTTTGTTTGGCCTACGGACTATACTGGTCGGATTGCCGAATAATTTTGATCGGCCTGCCGGTTGCCATGTATCGGCCTACCGATCTTGTTGATTTTAAAACCCCATTTTGTAAAGCCTCGGATGGCCTGCCGATGGGTGATCTTCGGCCTGCCGGTTGAGTTTGGCCTGCCGAAAGTAAAAGTTCGGCCTGCCGAAAGTAAAAGTTCGGCCTGCCGGCCGAGCTGTGTTCAAACAATCTTATCTTTTGTTTTCAAAGGTCAATTTAATTTTAAATGATATTAGCAAACTATTTACAGAATATTTATGGAAAAGCGAATGTTATAATTAACTAATTATAATTTCTTGCGAATTGTATTTTTGTAAAAAAAAAAAAATGTAAGTATAGAAACTGGGAATGCTTTTCTAAACTATGATTTCAAATGCATGTTATTAATTACAATAGTTTGCTCCAATTAATGTTTTAAAGAATGAATGTAACGATATCTGTGACGTCCGAAAAGGGGGCGTTACATTAACCTTCAAAAGAGGAATCTTATCTAGACCTTTTTTTGAAGAAGGGGTGTTGCCAAGTTAATGCCCATCATTCTTGTACTTGGACTGTGTGGATTTTGCCTCTTTTAAGTCAACACTCACTAAGGTGTAGGCAATCTTGGTCTAGATGGTAGAGGGGAGCTTAAGGTTTTGCCTCATCTCTATATGCAATAGAAATTAATTAGTGTCAATGTCAACATTCATGTAAAATTTCTAGGCATGTTAGCATAAGTATCTACCCTCTTCGATGACGCCATGCATATATTGAAGGGAATTTGACTAGGTCGGTGTTAGAAGGTAGATGTGTAGGCCAGACCAATGTCTATTCTCATTGGTCACCATGTTAGTTATATCCTTCTCGTCTTTGGGAAGGTTGACAATATACGAAATTTGTTTTTGCCTATTCACCGAGAGAACATGACGTTTGCAGATATCTATAAGCAGGCAAAATTGTCAAGTCGATGCCCAAAAACATATAAAGAGGGAAGAAGGAGACTAAATGTTCAAGGCTACTTATAGGCAATCTAAAAGTAGGTCTCAGGAATTCTTTTCACCGTCGAGAGGATGCATGTTGTAATCACTTGTTCCAGTCATGACCAAAAGAAGGGAGATTGGTGATCAAGGGGAAGACCTTATCCTTAGCTTTGTTAAAAGTGCCAGCGTAATAGTACCCTAGCTGCTTTGGTGACAAGCTAATGCTGTAACAAAACAGAAACTCATCAAGACCAAGAGGCGCCTCAAAAGTGAAGATGCCACAAAATCCACATTCCTAAGAATATATACAAAAAGTTGAGGGAAAGCTACATCGGTGACATCCTTAAGTTACTAAACAACCTCTTCATGAAAGGGTGAAGAGATAAGTTAAGCCTGATAGTGATGGAACAATTGTACATGGCGAGGCATCTTGGAGGGACTGCATAGCATGCTGGTGTTTGTTAGGGATAACAAACTCAAGGTATCAACCATCAAATTGGTTTTCCTTGAAAGCTTTGTGGATATTCTGTATACGACACATAGACACAATCTCACTCTCTTGGACTCCATTCTTTGATGGTTGAGATCAATGGCTCATTATCTTGCATATTTGACCCATGGATTCCCTCTTTTTGGGAGAAGTAGCTTATGATGATAGGCTGAGGTACGTTGGGCGCCAGCCTTCCCACTGAGATTAGGATGGGGACATTATTCATAATCTCATTTACACTTTCCGTTGAGGGGATGGTGCCAAAGTCGTCACTATCTTTAAAGATAGGGTTGTCATCGCAACACTAGACATGTTATGATGACTCAACTACATCATGGATATTAGGGTAGACTCTGGAGGAATCCTCAACCTCTTGATAACTATTGGATACCCTAGAAATCTAAAAAAAGGGGAAAACTTAGGTAAAAATTTTCCTAAGTCGAGAGGAAGATCGCAAAATGCTAAAGACTAATAGTTAAAAGTCAAGGTTCAAGCCCTAGAAGTTAAAGGCAAAGAAAGTCAACCTATTCAACATGTGGTTGACCTACCTAAAGACAGTCGACCTATTCAAGATGATGATGATGGTGATGACATAGAAATTCAAAAGCATGTCAAACAACCTAAAATGACCCCAAAACAACTTCCACAGGCATTCAAATGAAATATTTACCATGCCTTACTATATATTCCTTGTCATTTCTAACCTATGTTTTGTAGGGAAAAAAATAGCAAATAGAAAGTAAAGCAAAATGAAGTGCAATTTAATGGCTGACTAGATTGAAAAACTTGATGAACTCAGGAATGAGAACTTGAAATCCTTAGGAAGAGTAGGAAATCACAACCAGAAGAGTACCAGAAAGAGTTGCTCAAGCCTTAAAGATTTGGAGCAAAGAAAGGTGGTTTTTGAAAATCTGTCTCAGCTGCATAAAATTGGTTCACCTTTATATAGGCAGATCATGAGGAGAACTAGACCTGGTCATTTAATAAAAAAACCCCTATCTGATAGTAGAGTTAAATGCCTTCCAAAGTTCACCATCCAACGACTTTGGTTTTAGGTGCGTAATGTCAAGCAATCTAACAGTCCAAATTAAATTTTTTAAAGAAGTGAAGTGATGGTCGATGTCTCGACATGGCATTTAAGTCAGTAGGTGCAACTGTTTGGCAGCCTAAGGAGACAAATCCTTTGAGTGAATCATTAACTTGGTGAAAGTCTTCACCAACAAGAAAGTTTTAAGAGTCAAACATTGTCCATTATTAAAGTGGTAGATTTAATCATATATCAACCTTCAAGTGCTTAGAGCAATTTGAAGAATCAGTTTATATTGGGAACAATTATTGTCGGTAATCTTGGCTATCCAATGGGCTAGGGCCAACATCAATTTAAGCCCATTGACATTGTCAAAAGTGTGGAGGTCGAGAATCTATGTTGCAGACGAGGTTAGTGAGACTCTTTAGGGTGTCGAGGCTAAACTGAACAACGTAGCGTCAATATTACAGTATGTCTAGATAGATTGAATCGTTTACTTGAATTCAAATTAGAAAATTACTAGATTTCCTTAATCCAAAAGATCACATTGTCACAAAGATAGGGGAAACAATTTTGATTCAAATGGAAAGGGGATATTTTCCCAATCATGTGATTTAACATTAACCATTTTATTAATTTGTAAGGCTATAAATAAGGATTAGGACCTACAAAAGAGGCTTGAAGTCTCATATTAGGCAATGTGCATGTAATTCTCCCAGAATATAGTGAAATCTTTCTCTTTAAATTGGATGTAGCTCAGAAGAAGTGAACTACTATAACTCTAGTGTTTATTACTTATTTGGCATTTTACATAAAAGCATGAGAGCAAATATCATAGTGAGGATTATTTCTTAAAAGCTTTGTTCGTGAAATTTCACTATCAACAACAGGCGTACAGTTTATAATTGATAGATATAGTTGGAAATTTTATTTTTTAAAAAAATAGGTGCTGTCTATTCAAAATATGAGTTAATAATTATATTTGGATGAGTGTAGTGGTGACTACAAAATTAAGACAACCATGTATTCAAGATATAATGGATTGGATTGCTTTAAAATTCTTATTAGTAATTTAGTAAAAAAAAAAAAGTTATTCTATTAATGATCTTCATTCATAAATTAATCATCAATCAATAAATCATAGCCTTAATCCTTGGCGATTCATAAACTTGCTTTCATATTTGATGTCCTATTAATAATATTTATTGATAGATGATATCAATTATTGATCAAATAACGGAATTTTAGAGACACAATCATATAGATAGCAGTTGTGAACATTAATCATAGATGTAAAATCAATTGTTTCAATAATAATAATAATAATATTCTCAAGAGTATTAATTCAGGACTTGCGTAAATGAAATCTTAAACCTATTTGGTAAAGTGAATACCAAATGAACCAAATTATACTTATTACTAGATTATAAATTTATTGTCTATTAAAGAATTCATGATATTCAAGACAAAGTTGCAACTTACAACCAGACAAGTAACAAGATTTATTGCCCATTATTTGAATAGTAAATGAATATGATTATATGTTACTTGAACAATAAATGAATACGATTATATGATACTTCCAAAAACATAAACCACTAAGTTTATTTGTCACTTAGTAAATGAAAAAGATAATATGTTTGATGAATTATGTGTAAAATTGTTGTGAAGATATATAATGATAAAAATAGACAGTTTACCAGTCATGTTTATAGTTTTTGTTTTTAATTTTAATTTTAAGGTCAACATATATAACATTTGTAAATTAAAATGTTAAAAAATATAATTTTATTTCTACTACTTAATATATTTTTGGAAAGATAAATTACTTTTATTAAACAAGGCCACATAAAAAATAAATAACATAAAACATGTAAAGAAAAAATAATATAAAATTTGAAGTTGATGTAGTTTTAGGTTGTTGATAATATGATATAAGATTTGTTGGAGAAATTTAGAGAGATTGACTTTTTCATAATGGTGTTATTAATTTGCTAACGAAATCATGGATTCATTTTTTTTAATTTCAATTAAATTAAAAAAATCTAAAAAAGCATAACAATGTGAAAAAAATACCTTCTAAATTAATTCTAAACTTCTTGACTTAATTTTATTTTAATTTGTTGCAAAAAATAGGTTGATTGTGAATTTTATATTATTATTAATATTAGTTTAGTAATTTTCAATTATAAAAGCAAAGGTTGAGGAGAAAAATAAACCTTTGACTTGCTTAAATTTTCCTGCTAGGTAGCAATTTTTAGGGGCAACTTTACAAAAGGAAGGTTTACTAAACATCCTAAACCGCCTAGGTAGTTACAAGCGGATACATAAGTTAAAATCAATCACTAAAAGCAAACAACTATACAAACAACTATTGGGGAGAATAATGAAAAGGGTAATATTAAGATAAAGGCTATAATAGCATATTTGTAAGAATAATGTTAAGGATATCAACTTTAGTCTCAACTTATGAGTAGTTATTTTTCCTTCGACAAATTCAAGAAGCAATTTGTGGAAAGAATAAAAACTAATGTGGCAATATTTTAAACACCTACCAATAAAAGATTAATGACTCATGAGTTCATATAAGAGTTGAGATTAAAGTAATGTCGCTAGTATTATTTTATTTGTGAACTATCATCAACATGATGAAGATAAAATAATTCTAGTAATAATTGCACAATATTATATTTGTTGAGTAAATATGATAAAGACCTATACTATGATTTTATCTTTTAATTGTGCACGAGAAGTGTTTGTAGACAAAAGACAAAATTTTGAAGAAATTATCAATCTATAGATATAATTGGATACTTTATTTTTTTTTTTAAAAAGGGATATTTTCTATTCTAAATATAAGTTAATAATTATATTTGGATGATTTGTGTGGTGGCTACAAAACAAAGAGATGCATGTGTTCAAGGATACAATGAAATTGACTACACTAAAATTCTTATTAGTAATTTAGTGAAAAAAATTGCTTTATTACTGATGTTCATTCATAGATTTGTTGGAAAAACGATAGGTAGCGGAATTTTTTAAAAATTTTAAATCAAAGTCTTTTTTCAAATAATAAGTTTGACATGCTATGTATATGAATTAATAAAAGATCTTATGTACCTCATAGAATTTGAATTGCACTTCTGACCAGAAAGCCTTCCATAGAATTGTTACTAAAAATCGCGTCTGGAAAAGCTTAAATCAACTAGTCTTCTTTACTATTCTCTTTTTCCACAACCGGCATACAGGTGGGTATATGCCGTTCAATTCTCTTCCTTGGCAACGTCACCTTCCAACCACACAATAGAAAACGAAGAGCTAAGGTTCGAGATGTTGAATAATAGCTCTCTAGGAGTTTTAATGTTTCTCTCATTAGAATACTCACAAAATTTCTCTAGTGATCTAAATAACAATAGGAGTAAGTAACCTATTTATAGTAGGTGGCTAACGAGTCAATTCCACTTAGATTAGGTTTCTAAATTCAAAATTGGGTAAAAAATGCATGAAAACAAGTAATAGGATTTACGCTCAGTCGGCATACTGAACTTGACCATCGGTTTGTCGATCCTGACCATCAGCCTGCTGGTTGTACCAATTTATGTAATGATTTACGCTCCACTGGCCTGTCGAACTAGGACATCAGCCGCCGGCCGATGTTGATATGAAAATCATTATAGATTTTATTTAACACGAAAATCTTAGATAAAGCCTCAATTTTATTTCAAATAACCCAATAGAGAAGTTATTTGATGAAAGCAGTCATATACAGATAATCTCATATCAAATAAAATATATCCAAATAATTCAACATGTTTATCTTGAATTAATTCACAAAATTATTGCAACCAATAAACATAAGTTGAGTTATGTTATCTAAGAATTCCAATCAACTGAATTTAAGCCAATCTAAGAATTAACATAAGTTGCCTATATGTAGGAAAATACATTGTGTCATACATTGAGTTATGTTATCAACAAATAACATTTTATGAACAGAAGAACATAACAGTAGCTGAGAAGAGATCGACAATAATCTTACACTAACACATACACACACACACACACACACACAAGTCACATGTTGGATAACACAAGCAGATTGATTCAAAGTGATTACCTACTATGCAATGACGTCCTTCTCTTCCTTTTCTTGAGCCTTAACCTCATTCAGAGCTTCAATTTTGTCCTTTACAAGTTCATCAACTTTGCTCTTGTATTCACGGATAAACTGCAAAAACAAATAGAAAGATTAAGTAAATACAAAATTTAAAGTATGAAGTAGTGACAGAACTTTAGAGAGGTCCTTGGAGAGCGATGATGCATTGGGTTTTGATAATTGTTATCAAACACTTGAAGACTTGGATGATTATGCTCAACAAGTTAAGCCAAACACTCAATCTTGGCCAGCCAAATGTAGTACCGAAATGCATCACCAAAAGAACTTCCTATTCGGTAGAAAATCTGAAGACTACAAGGGTAGAAATGTAGCGAGCTTTATGGAAGGGAAAAGGACACCCAATTCTAATTTCCGTGGAGTGCTCGACCATCGAGGCACTTTTGATCAAGAAATCGATTCCATATTGTTACTGTAGGAATTTGGCTATTCTAGACATGAAGTAAGAACTTAATTTAACTAGGTTGGAGATTTTCTTTTCTTTATTTTTTTTCATTTTTTTTCTTTTTCTTTTTGTTTGGGAAAGCATGTAGAATCAATTGGTTAGAACCAATACTGATTAGAATAAAAAATAAGTTTAAATCATAAATAGACAAATAACAGTTTTGCGATCATATATAGATCAAGCTCCTATAATTATAAAATAATATATTCTAGATAAATATATTTTACAACAATGAACTCTCATGCTATTCCACTAAAAGCTTAGAGATATATTTTCAAACTATATAAAATTACAAACCTTTAATAAGCTTTTCATCTATGACATATCATAATGTGTGACATTCTCGTAAGATATTCATAATTGATTTAAGGATATATTCTGTTTTACCTTCTTGATTATTTTTATCTTATGTCTGATTATCTCATTTTTGGAATATTTACTATCCATAAATAGAATACTATTTAGTTACACCTATGTATCCAAATGATTGAGCACTCTAGTTTTTCAATTACAAGATAATGCCTATAAGAGAATATCATTAACTCTATAAAAGAGCTATGGATTCTATATCTATGAATAACTAGTCTATGTCAATCAAAAATTATGTCTCCAATGTATTAGTATGCGTATCAAGATGTTACCCTTTAGTATATCAAAAGACAAAAGTCAAGAATATAGGCCCATTAATTCATTTCAAGCTTAAGTTATAACATATATGATTGTCTAAAGTGAATTAATTTAAACAAATAAAATTATTAATCGAATCAATTCAACTTTTTTTCCCGACCTAATATATCGTCACCTATGACAATATACCAATGTTTTTACTCATGGAGTCTAATTCTAATGACCATGACAAGTCATCTCCTGTTAAGGATGTAGAAAACATAACAATCTTAGAACAAATAAAGTGCCTAAACTTATTCCCTCGATTGTGGACCTTTTTATTTAGACTATCACCTTTAAGATTCATGTCTTCCACATAATCTGTCCATTATATGCATGATTTTAAAGGCTTAGATTGATAGTCTTTGACCTTTATTTGCTTATCATATCTTCAACATAAATAAATATAAAGAGGACAATATTTTATATATGAAAGTAAATAATAAACTCTTTATTGATTAAATGTCCCAAAAAACTATTACATCATTTAATTCTTAAGGCAGCTAGTCTAACAAACTCCCACTTGCCCAAAGTGAGTAAATGTGATATGTTACAGATCACCATAGCCTCGATAGGGTGTAATGTCCTCAGACGCGATCTTACATATTGCCACATTTCCACTTTCCATGATGTCTTTTATCACATGATATTTCTGATGTATACGTTTACTCTTCTTGTGAAATATTGGTTCCTTAGCATTAGTATCTATCATGGCCTTACTTTTTCCACAACGTGACAGTGCAGCCTTAGCAAACTTGATGCTAAGTCAGCCTTGAATTCTCCCAAACTCACAAGAAGATGCAAGAATGATGAAAGTTTAGTAAGAACATGAAGAGAAAACTAAAGATAGGAAATGTAAAGTAGGCTTCTATTAATATGTGGGAATATTACAAACTTTGAAGGACTGAGTACAAATGAGGTGGTCTTCCCCTATTTATAGGCCATTGGTCTTCTAAGGAATGTTCTAGGTCTTTATGGAACATCTCATGTCCTAGAACATCCTAGCATCTTTCCTATTACGTATTCATGACCTAGAAGTTTCTAGAGTCTACTGCAACACACTAGAATATTAGATACATCTCAAATGTTCTAAAAAGTTTCAAAGTTCTCTAGAGTCTTCCAAGGAGTTCTAGAATCATCTAGAGAGTTCTAGATGTTTCTAGATCTTCCTTGAGTATTCTAGACTTGTGTAAAATCTTCTAGAATATTACAGAACCTTCTAAAATGTTATGGAAACTTTTAGAATGTTATGGAATATTCTAGAAACTCCATGACTCTACCAAGTTGTCTTGATTTCTCTAGGATGTTCTAGAGTATTCTAATTGATTCCAACACTCAGAGAATACTTTAAAATATCCTAGAGTTTTTATGAGCCTTCAAGAAAAATTGTGTAGCTTGTGACATTCTCCCCCGCCTATGCTCGCAACGCTCTCGGCATGCATTCTTCTTGAAATTTTTGAATTTGATCCTTGAATTGCCAAAGTGCATCTTCATACTCCTAGCTAACTTCGTTCTTTGGCAGATTCTTCCACTTAATTAAATACTCGCAATAGTTTGGTACGTCCCGCCTTTGAATTAGCCTAATGGCAAGTATGCTTTCAACTTCTTTATCAAATGAAGTCATCACAACATGTCGGATGATAGGAAAGGGGACTTCATATCTCCTTACCAAGCCCTTGTGGACCTTCCTTAAGAACTTGAATTCTTGAGGAAGTAACTTCACCATGACAAGATCTCCTTCCTTGAACTCTAGTAGCCTTCTTTTCCTGTCTGCCCATTTCTTTATCCTCTTTGACACCTTGTTCAAGAAGGCTTGAGCTAATTCTGGTGGTGCCATCCGATACCGGCTCATGGATGGTGGCTTTGTTCCTGGCTTCAACTTAATTTGATGATCCACCTCTTGCCTTGGTGGCAATAATTTGGGTAATTCCTTGGGCATGACATCCTTGAACTCATCAAGAATATCTTGTGCCTCCTTCGACATGATTGAATAGATGATTCTTCATTGCCATACTCCTTAAGAATAGCTAAGTAGCTATCCTCCTCCTTCCTCATGCCCTTCTTGAATTGCATAACAGACAACAACTTGGACTTATTCTTGGTAGACCTAATCGTAGGTACCATGCAACTCTTTTTGCCGTCCAATACGTACATGGTGTTGGTAAATGGAACTCAAAAGGCCTTCACTTGGTCGAGAAACTCTAAACCAAGGACAACTTTAAAGTCATCCATAGGAACCACAAATAAATCCAAATAACCTACCCATTCTCAAGGGTGGTCTTTATGCCCTAGGCTTGGCTGACGAGTTGACAGCTTTGATGGAGCCCCCTCCACCAACTATCTTAAGCCTTAACCTTTAGGCTTCTTCAATAGAGATAAAGTTATAGGATGTACCTATGTAAAGGCCTTCGTGTCCTTCCTATTGATGCTAGCATCCACAAATAGCAATCCCTTGGCTTAAGTCATTAAAGTACTTTGAACAACATTCGAGAGTTGTATGGAGCCGACATGAGCACTCTTCTTATTACCTTCTGTCCCTTGTTCTTCAAAGGATGTAGTCATAGCATTAAGGGCCTTTCTCTTAGGACAATCATGAATCCAATGAGGCCTGTCACATAAGAAGCAATTGTTTTTGGGTCTAGAATTGTCTTGACCCTCCTTTTGCTTCCTTTTATCCTTTTGCTTAGACGAGGCATGGTCCTTACCTCCCTCCTTGTGATGGTTCTTCAAGTGGTTTCCCCAACCCTTCTTGGTGTTGCCTTTCTTCTCTTTGGACTTGAACTCTTTTTGGCTTGAGTAATTGATCAAGCTCTTAGCAACCACAATGGCTGTAATGAGGTCTTGTAGACCATGACAGCTAAGCTTTGTCTTTGCCCATGATTGTAGTTCATCCATAAAGAAGAAAAGGGAGTCCTAATCGAACATATCCAAGATCTCTAGAATGAGATTTAGGGAATCCTTCACATAGTCTCAAATACTACCTAATTTTTTTGTCTTCGCAAGCAACCATGTGCCTTTCCATTAGCATTATTTGAATAAAATTGCCTTTTAAGTTCAATTTTAAAGGCATTGAAGGTGGTGATGGTGCACGTACCTTTCCTGATGTCCTTTTGCCTTCTTCACCACTATAACATGGTGGTGTTTGTGAGGTATAAAGTGGCAGATTGGATCTTGGCAGCATCTTCCACAATGCCTATAGTGCTAAAGTATTGCTCTAATCGCTAAAGAAAGTTGTCTACCTCATGAGCATTATGCATGCCCGCAAAGTTCTTAGGTTTTGGCACATCAATCTTCCATGCCTTTATGGTTGGTGTGGCTGGACTGGATGAAACTGTCCTCTCGCACAATGCAAGGTTAGTGCGTGCTTCTTCCAACTAGACAAGCACGCATTGATCTCCCTTTGGTACATGTCTTGAACACGAGCCACCTCAGCCGAGAGCTCTTCTCGAAGCTCTTGCATGTCTTTGCTTAAGGACTTTTCTAGCCTACCAAGGGACTTACACATGGCCCCATGGAGTTTGGCATCCTTTGCCTCTAGACTACCTAACCATTGGTCTATGTACTCCATCTTTGCATCATAAGCACTCATGATATCCTCCACCTAGAAATCATGTCCTTAGAATTCCTCTGTGGCTTTCGAGTTGTGGGATCGAGCTATACTTCATGACCCTGCCCTTGCTTTGACATCTCCACATTTGTAGTTTGTTTTCATCATAGCTAAACCGAGGCTCTAATACCAAACTATCACGGCCTTACTTTTTCCACAATGTTACTATGCGGCCTTTGCAAACTTAATGCTAAGTCAGCCTTGAATTCTCCCAAACTCATAAGAAAAGGCTAGAATGATGAAAGTTAAGTAAGAACACCAAGAGAAAACTAAGGATATAAAATGTAAAATAGGCTTCTATTAGTATGTAGGAGTATTACAAACTTTGGAGGATTGAGAACAAGTGAAGGGGTCTTCCCCTATTTATAGGCCATTAGTCTTTTAAGGAATGTTCTAGGTGTTTATGAAACATCTCTTGTCCTAGAACATTCTAGCATTTTTCCTACTGCATATTCATGACCTAGAAGTTTCTACAGTCTATTGCAACACACTAGTATATTAGATACATCTCAAATGTTCTAGAAAGTTCTAAAGTTCTCCAGGGTCTTTTAAGGAGTTCTAGAAACATCTAAAGAGTTCTAGATGCTTCTAGATCTTCCTTAAGTATCTAGACTTGTGTAGAACCTTCAAGAATATTAGGGAGCCTTTTAGAATATCATGGAAGCTTTTAAAATATTATGGAATATTCTAGAAACTCCATAACACTACCAAGTTGTATTAATTTCTCTAGGATATTCTAGAGTATTTTAATTAGTTCCAACACTTAAAGAATACTCTAGAAAATCCTAGAATATTTATGAGCTTCTAAGGGTTAGGATGGGGCAAAAATTGTGCAGCTTGTGACATATCACTGTAATTTTATCACAATACTACGACATCAGATTATCCATGCTATGAATTACCTCAAGATCCTCAAGGAACTTGCAAAGTCATACAGCTTCTTTTGAAGCTTCACTACTATCACATACTCAGCCTCCATAGTTGAATCTAAATTGCAATCTTGCTTGACACTTCCCAAAGAATGGTGCCTCTTCCTAGAGTAAACACAAAACATGAAGTCGATCTTCTTAGATCTAGACAGGATTAAAAATCCAAATCAATGTATCCAAGAGGTGTTAGATTCTCACCAGAATACACTAGCATATAACCTCTAGTCCTTTTCAGGTACTTAAAAATATGTTTGACCACACCCCAATGGTTTGATCCTAGATTTGACTGAAATTGACTCACTACCCTGACTACATAACATATGCCAGGTTGTGTGCAAAGCATAGCATAAATGAGACTACCTATTGCCGAAGCATAAGGCACATTCTTCATGTATTCTTTTTCTTCATCAAACTTTTGAGAGTTTTATTTAGGAAGAGTAATTCTACACCTAGAAGGTTGCCCACCTTTCTTAGAATTCTACATTGTATACTTTTCGAGAATCTTATCTATGTAGGTAACTTAGGATAAAGCTATCATTTTGTTCTTCCTATCTCAAAAGATTTTGATACCTAAAACATATTTAGCTTCACCTAAGTTCTTCATGTCAAACTATTTAGTCAACCATTATTTGACCAATGACAATGCCCCAACATCATTGCCAACAAGCAGAATGTCATTTACATAGAGCAGTAGAAAAATCACCTTCCAATCCTTAATGTATTTGTAAACGCATGGTTCATCCATGTTTTACTTGAACCTATAAGTCTTGATCACTTGATGAAATCTTATGTTCTAAGAAGAAGAAGCTTGCTTAAATCCATAAATAGACTTTATTAGCTTACAAAACTTATTCTCTTGACCTCTAGCTTTGAACCTGTTTGGCTGTACCATATATATGGTCTCATCAAAATAGCCATTTAGAAAAGGTCGTCTTGACATCTATTTGCCAAATCTTGCAATCGAGAGCGATAGTAATAGATAAGAGAATGTAGATGGACGTAAGCATGGCTATAGGCAAAAAGGTTTTCTCGTAATTGATTCCTTCCTTTTGTGTGTATCCCTTTACTATTAATCTAGCCTTATAGGCTTCATCTTTCCCATCTGCACCTCTCTTCTTCTTCTAGACCCACTTGCATCTTAAAGGTTTTACCCCTTTAATAAGGTCCACAAGCTCTAAGACTTGATTAGTCTTTATAGACTTCTTCTTAGTGTTCATAACTTCTATCCAAAGATTGGACTCAACATCTTCCATAGCCTTTTGTACATGTAAGACTCCCTATCATGTTCAACCAGTTGAGCCAAGTAAGCTTTAGCATTGAACATATACCACTCAAGTTAACGTCTGATCCTCCCACTATGCCGAGCTCCCTAGGTTATTGTTTAGTTAGTTTTTCTACATTGATTGGATTCGTTTCAACTGAAACTCTTGGTGTGACCGAATCGCTTGCTAACTCCTCAAGTACCACTTTACTTCGAGGTTTAAAGTCATTCATATAATTTTCCTCAAGAAAAGTCACATTTATTGAAACCATGACTTTATTTTCTTTTGGATTATAAAAAAAAAAAATCCCTTTTCTACCTTTTGGATATCCCACAAACTTGTATACTTTAGAACATCCTTTTATTTATTTGCTTCCTTGTCCAGGACATGAGTTGGACATCCTTGTATATAAATATTATTTAAAGATGTCTTCCTACCTGTCCATAACTCATGAGGAGTTTTAGGAACTAATTTTGAAGGCATATTGTTCAAAAGATAACATGCGCTTTATAGTGCATATCCCTAAAAGGATAAAGGCAACGTTGAATAATTCATCATGGACCTAACTATATCCAACAAAGTCCTATTCCTTCTTTTAGCCATGCCATTTTGCTGTAGAGTGCCTGGCATAGTCAAATGGGATAAATTCTATTCTCTAATAAGTGTTCTATGAACTCATCGAAGAGGTATTCTCTACCTTGATCGGATTGAAGTGCTCTTATGGGTTTACCTAATCACTTCTCCACTTTAGCTCAAAACTCGCTGAACTCATCAAAAGTTTCACGCTTATGATGTATTAGGTTGACACACCCATATCTTGAGTAATCATCAATAAAAGTGACACAAAATACTCATAGCTTCCTTGTGTCTTGATGTTCATAGGGTCATAAACATCACTATGCATAAGTTTTAAAACCCTTTCGACTCGATTGCCTTTAGACCCGAATACTCTTTTGGTCATTATGCCCTCCAAACAAGATTCACATTGTGGTATAGATTCTACCTCTAAATGACTTTAAGGTCCATCCCTTAGCAACCTTTGAATTGTGTTTAAGCTAATATGACCTAATCACAAGTGCCAAGTATAAGTCTTTTAGAGTGAGAAATTTTAAGTCTTTTAGAGTAATTGTTAATCACAGTGTTTTGTAGTGAGTTCATCTTAAGTTTAATAAAATATTTTGCATCCATCCACTTTGGATAAAAAATTTGTTTTTACGAATCACTTTATTATTAAAAGAAACTAATTAAGAATCTTTAAATAAACAATTGATAGAAATTAAATTCATTTTAAGTTTTAGAACATAAAAACAATCCATTAAAACTAAACTCTCATAGCTATCAAAATAAAAATAGACGTCTCCCACTACTTCAACCAACACTAAGGATCTATCGCCTTATCCAAAGCGTAAAGTGCTCATGTAGCAGACTTACCCCTGCAGAGAAACACAAACATGATTAGGCACCCCAGAATCTATGACCTACATGTCATTTGATTCCTGAACTAAACAAGTCTCAATAACTAGAAGTTCGCACTTGCCTCCTTTAGATTAGAAGTCCTTGAAATTCTTCTTAATATGCCGGACCTTGCCAAAAAAGAAAAAAGCACTTTAGCTTCTTTGGGTTCCTGTTCTTTTTCTTCTTATCCTTGTCTTTTGTCAGAATAGAGGACTTCCTCTTCTTAGCCTTTTGCTTCTTTCCATTCCCAGAATTGGAATTGGAACCAGATGCAACCATCAAGTTCACCTCGCCACCAACCGGAGCTTCCATGATCAGATTTTCAAACTCTTGTAACTACTTCATTAACTTAGTTAAGGTCACATCTTGTCTTTTACCCAAGTTATATGAAGCTCTAAGCTGGATGAACTTTTTGAAAGAGTTTCAAAGACTATAGTCATCTATGACTCAACATCAATATCGGCTCTATGGGTTTAAGCCTCCATAAGGTAACTTATGAGCAACATCATATGCTCATTCACAAGTGTCCCTAGTCTTTGCTTATAGTTAAAAACTTCCAAAGTGCCCTTTGCCACTTTGTCAAGGCTTGGCCCCCAAACATGTCATTAATATTATCGATGATCTGCCTAGTAGTCTCATGATCTTCATGTTGAGCCTGTAACACGTTATTCATAATAGTCATGATATAGCAGTGGGCCTGATCATTAGCATTCTTCCAGCGATTATACACTTGGATTTTTTCATTAGTGGATTCACCGATAAGCACAAAAGGACATGGTGTAGTTAGCACAAATTTTTGTTTTTTCAAAGGATAAGACGATATTTAGGTTCTGTTTCTAATCATTATAGTTCTCGCCACTTAAAATGTTCTTATCAAGTATCAAAGATAAAGTGTTTTTAGACATTTTGATTGATAATAAAAAATCATTTATCAAACATAAACAAACATTCAATAACAATTTAATAAGACAACACAAACAAGTAAGCATATAATGTGTTTATGTGTCAAAACCTTGAGAAAATCACAATCTTATAATGATAATTCCTAACTCAGAATTCAACAAGCCACCTAGGGGAAACTTGCCAAATTCAATTAGGAATACAAATCCCTTCCAATTAACATATACCATCCAAGACCCGTTTGATCTAGCATATACTAATAATTGTTTTCTTTGGCCATTAACTTTACTAACAGAGCTCCTAGGGAGTAATAAAATTAATTTTGAGTGTAAGCCATCGTTTCAACCATTTTATCTGTGGTTTATAATCGACGCCTAAAGGTGAACAACGATAAACATGCTAAAGCAAATTATCCTTTTGGAGATCTAACTTGGTACATGATGCAATCCCTTCCTAGGAGTTGGAACCACCATGTATTACCTATGGACCAACGATGGAGGTCTTAGGTCCTCTCTTCAAAAAACTTCTCCCACTTAATATTTTAGAAACCAAGGTTTTATATTAACATGCATGAACAATTTTTAATGAACGGCACTCCCTATTGTGCATGGCATGTTATCAACATACATGACAAAACATATTATAATGTAAACAAAAAAATGCTACAAGCAATATATTAAACAGCCATAATATCATGGTTCTACCCTAGTGAAAAGACAATAAAGATTGCAAAAGATCAATCGAAACATATATTGATTCTTCATTTTGTATCTTCTGATTATATCCTTCTTTACGTGGCGTCTGTATTCAATTTTCAATCTCATATAGATGAAAAATTCATTTTTCGGGTTATCTTAAAATTTCATGTTTCTTAAAATTGTCTTAAAAAATAATATAAAAAAACTGCACCTAAAGAACGCACTGTTTTAAAAAACAGTTCTACCTGAGACCGGTCTGTCAGTCTGTCACCACCAGTCTACCGGATCCATACAGAACCCATGGTTTTTCAAGTGTTCGGCCTGTCGGTATAGGGTAACTGACTTGCCAATCGATGTTGAACCAACCTTCTTCAATCTTTTGCAAAAACAATTTTTTATTTAGTTTTCAATTTATTTTTAAACAATTGAAAAACATAAACATTTTTAAACACAGAAAAACACATAGAACTGCAATCAACTCTATCTTTAAAATCCATCTTCTCTTCGAATAATTATTTTAATACAAATTTTACAAATCAAAATTAAAATAATAAATTCTAGACAGTGATAATAGATGCACATTCTAACCTCTAAGGAACCATAACAGACACAATTAATTAATTAATATAATAACTAAAATAGAAATTTAATTGACAATAATTAATTAATGAACATTCACCATATAATCTCATAACAACATATAATTATATTAGAAACCCTAGAGGGCCAACTCTCTAAAAATATCATTCAAGCATATAGGAGATTAAGATCACATAATTTATGTATATAGCATAATCACAAGCCTGTAAAATCAATGTAAAAACTATGTCTCTGATACCAATTGTTGAAAAATCGATATGTAGTAGAATTTTAAAGATTTCAAATTAAAGTCTTTTTTCAAATAACAAGTTTGAGATGCTATGTAAATAAATTAATAAAAGCTCTTACATACCTCTTAGAATTGGAACCGCACTTTAGAGAAGAAAAACCAAGAGCTTCAACTAATTAGTTTTCTTTGCTATTCTCTTTTCCACGATCGGAGTATGGGTGGGGCACACATTGTTCAATTCTCTTCCTTGGCAATGTCTCCTTCCAATCACATAAGAGAAAACCAAGAGCTAAGGTTTATGATGTTGAACAATAGCCCTTCAAGAGTTTTAGAGTTTCTCTTACTAGCATACTCTCTTTAATTTTCTCTAGTGTCTAAATAATAACAGGAACAGGTATCCTATTTATAATAGGTAGTTGAGAGTCATTTCCACTCAAACAAGGCTTCTAAATTAGAAACTGGGTTGAAATCTGGATTAAAACATATAACAAGATTTATGTTGCGGCATACCGATCCTGACCATCTAACTGCCAACTATACCAATTTGCATAACGATTTACACTCTACCAACCTGCCAAACTGGGACATCAGCTTGCTGGCTAACGCTGATCTAGAAATCTTTATAGATCTTCTTTAATACAAAAATCCTAATTAAAGCTTCAGTTTTAATTCAAATAACTTAATAGAGAAGTTATCTTATTAAAACAATCATATATAGATAATCCTACATCAAATAAAATATATCCAAATAATTTAACACGTTTATCTTGAATTAGTTCACAAAATTAATCCAACTAATAAACTAACATGAATTATTAAATTCGAATCAACCGAATTTAAGCCAATCTAAAAACGAGCATAAGTTATCAATATGTAGGAAAATACATCGTATCGTTACAGGAAATATTGTGAACTAGCAAATGGGACTCAATGAACATATACAAATCAAGCTCTTATAATTATAAAATAATATATTCTAGCTATGTATATATATATTTTATAATTATCAACTCTAATGCTATTTCACTAAAAGCTTACAGCTGCACACTCAAACTATATAAAATTTCGAAGCTTTAATAAGCTTATCATCCATCATATATCATAATATGTGACATCCTTATAGGATATTCATAATTGGCTTAAGAATAAATTTTGATTTACCTTTTCGATTATTTTTATCTTATGTTCTATTATCTCACCGTTGGAATATTTACTATCTATGAATAGTATACCATTCGTTTATGCTTATGTATCCAAATTGTTGAACACTCTAGTTTTCTAATTATAAGATAATGCTTATAAGAGAATATCATTAACTCTACAAAAAGGCTATAGATTCCATATCTATGAATAACGAGTCTATGTCAATTAAGAGTAATGTCTCTAACATGCTAGTATGCATACCATCATCTAATTCAGGATGTTATCCTTTGGTACATCAAAAGATGCAAGTCAAGAATACAAGTCCATCAGTTCATTTTAGGATTAAGATATAACACATATGATTGTCTAACGTGAATTTATTTAAACAAACGAAATTATTAATCAAATTAATTTAACTTTTGTCCTAATCCAATATATCATCACATATGACAATATAACAATGTTTCTACTTATGGAGTCCAACTCGGATGACCAAGATAAGTTATCTCCCGTTAAGGATGTAGACAACATGAATAAAGCGTCCAACTTTATTCCCTTAATTGCGGATCTTATTATTTAGACTATTACCTTTGAGAATTATGTCTTCTTTATAATCTGTCTATCATATGCCCTATCTTAAAGGTTTAGACTAATAATCTCAGACTTTCATTTGCTATCATATATTTAATATAAATGAACATAAAGAGAACAATATTTGATATACGAAAGTAGATAATAAACTCTTTATTGATCAAAAGTCTCCAAAAACTATTACGTCACGTAATCCTTAGGGTATCTAGTCTAACAAGATTAACCATTAATCACTAAATCATTCATAGATTAACCTTAATCCTTAGTGATTAATGGCTCACTTTCATATATGATGTCCTTTTCACTTGTTAATTGATGATATCAATTATTGATCAAGGACAGAATTTTAGAGACACGATTATATGTATATTAGTCGTGAATATTAATCATAGAAGTGGAACCATAAGTTTCAAAAAAATAATAATATTAATAATAATACTATTCCCAAGATTTGATTCATAACTTGGTGAATATCAAATGAACCAAATTATACATATTAGTAGATTATAAATTTATTGCCCATTAAAAAGTTAACGACATTCAGGTTCAAAGTTGCATTTAGACAAGTAACGAATTTATTGCCCACTAGTTGAATAGTAACTTAGTATGCTTATGTGTTACTTGAAAAATAAATGAATGTGATTATGTGGTGCTTCAAAGAACAAAGTACTAAGTGTGTTTGTCACTCAAGATTAATGTCATTGTCACCATATAAATAGTAGGGGTGAGAATTTGTGTAACATTATGTACCCATGATTAGGCTTGACATAAATACGACACAATTAATAAACTTGTCAAAAACCTAAACTCATACATAATTGACTATGCATGGGCGACTGTTAGTTTTGTGTGGATCTAGTCAAAACAAACCAACATAAGGCATTCAATGAGTTGAAGTGCAAGGCTGCTCTCGTAGGAAAAGTCATGGGTGGATCCTGCATGGTTGCCTTGCACACATTGGTAAGTTTAACCTATGCGAAAGGGACACATAATGCCATTTTGTGTTGTGCTTTGCTATTACTAATTTGAGTGCTTTATGCCCCTTTGATCTATGTTGTGCTCATCAACAAGGTTGTCAAATCTGCAGTGACCTATAGTAATCTACTGAGTTACTCTCGACCATGTTATTACCGATAATTCTGTTGGGTGGTGTGTTGACCAACGGTCATCGTCCAAGTTACTATCAGTATCTTACTAAGTGACCTCAACCATTCGATCAAAATACCTTTGGAATCATACAAGGTGACTTGGGGGTCGCTGAGTGGGTTGGTGATGGTAACTTACAGGTATAGCTTTAACAACTAGAAATCGGCGATTATTAGGGAACAATATTGCTGAGCGAGGGAAATGGATAAGAGCAGTAGTAAGAAGGATTACATTACGATTAACAATTTCTTTTATTTAATTACCAAAAAACATTTCTTTTTTTTATTTATTTCTTGAGACGGTGCCAAGTCTTGATAGAATTTTCAGGTGGCTACTTTCAATCTAATTACATTTCTGAAATTATAGCTTTAAGTGGGCTTGGGCCCAAAGTGATCTGGTAGACAAGGGAGCTTATGACTGGGCTAGTGTCCACACTCGATTATAAGCCACTTTTTTCTATGGTTTTTTTTTTTTAATAAGCCATCTCGGAAGTTAGTTTAAACTACAATTGATTAAAGCCATTTTTTTTTGAAGGGATGATTAAAAGCAATTTCGCCCCAATATATATATATATACACATACATATAGATATTGTACAAAACTTGAATTTTAAGCCAATTTTAGTTTGAACTTTTGGTTTAATCAAATGTGTTATTAATCTCTTTGCAAAATAGTATGGAGTAAAATCCAAACGAAGGTAGTAATTTTTTCTAAGAAAATTCTAACTAATAACTTAGTTTTGAAATATATAACCGTAAATGGTATATATATATATATATATATATATATATATATATCATAATTGCAAATAAAAAACACATAATTCTAAAACAAAATTAATTTGCAAGGCAAAAAATGAACTTGTTAACCAAAAGCATAGTAAATATTTTGCAAATAAAATAATTTGAAAATATTGATAAAAATGTAAATAACTTAGGGTTTTATGTAAATAAATTTAGTAGATTTCAAAATTTATCGAAATTTGATAATGCAATATGAATTCGATATTTATAGAGACTCTAGGATTGACCAAATTAATTATCACGCCCTTGAGTATAGGAGGTGATGTGGTGGTTTAATTGAGTTAATTAAACAGAAATTTAATTAAAATATGAGTGTTAGAATATGTATTAATTATGAAAATGTGATAATTTTAAAACCTTTTTAGAGCGAGCAATTATAATAATTAAACTCTTAAGAATAACAAAATAAACTATAAGGAAATGATATAAAGAAATAAGAAGAAATAGGAATGGGTCCTACTAACCCACATCTTATGCATACATATAGTACTGACAATTTTAAATTACAACCACAGTCCAAATTAAAGAAAGAAATTAGGTTGATACATGCCTTTATTTTATTAAAAGTAAATAACCTACTTGGTTCTTCTATTGCTCGGAAGTCCTATATGTGGACTCCTCTTCAATCCTAAGCTGATATCCACCTAGAGGGGAAAAGATTTTAAAACAAATAAAATGTGAGCGAAAGGCTCAGTAGGACTATACATTCAAGAAAACATTTAATTTTAAAAGGGAATCTCATTACTCAAGAAAATTATTTAGAAAACAAACTTGAATAAAAGAATAAACAAAATTCAATAAAAGTAATCTTACCAAAATCGTTTATTGGTCGACGAGAAAGAATATTACTTCTTTTTCCTAGGCAAACCATATAGTAACACCATCGTAGTGGCTTAGCTGGATTTTGAAACTTGCCACCAAGGTCGTTCGCCACATGACCCGATCTCTGATATGACATCATGCCCATATACATACATATATATATATATATATATATGCCTTTCTATAATTATTAATAACCCTTTTTTTACCAAGTATTTTCAATTACATTCATTATAGGGTTTATTATGAAAATTATCTCAATCTACTGATTATAAAAGAAACATTCAATGAAATCCCTTTTCAAATCATCATTGAAAATATTTTAATGAAAATCCTTTTTAGGCCAAAATCATTTTTAAAACTAGGTTACCAAGAAAATCGTAGAAGTTCTACTTCAATACTCATGCCGGTGTCCTGCAACGTAATCCTAGTCCGCTATACATTAGCTCCGTAGATCTACGAACTACCTTAAATATACAATAACTAAGTCTATCAATATGTAACTTAAGATATCCTATGTCATTAAATTGTCTCATGGTGTTTTACTGTGCCATTTACGTTCATAAAATCATACTGTGATGTTAAAATCTTAATCAGGGTTCAAAATAGCAAAATTGGGTGAAAAATAACAAACTCTCACCATGCCCGGTCGGCTTGCCAGTCACCCTGGTTCAACCGGCCGAATTGTGCAATTCAGCCTACCAGAAAACCCAGTCTGGCCTACTAGACTAATGAATTCGGTCTACCGAACCCTTGAATCCAGCCTACCGAGCACAAAGTTTGGCTTGTCGAGTTGAAAAAATTTCAGAATTTTCCAAGCATGGGTTAAAGCTTCCTGAGCCCAAATCTTCATTTTAACCTGTTTTTCTCAATTCTCAGGCATGGATAATGATTATAATTGATGGATAAAAATAATAGAACACTTTTTAACGCATTCAAATAAGTTTTACACAAAAATTTTGAAAAAACCCGAAAATAGGAAAAAATAGAGAACAATAAAAAATCTTGATATTTAATCCGTTTTTGACCAAACAAAACTTAGATTCTAAGTATTTCAAGTCTCCCTAACTAGGATTGGGGGTTTTCTAAACTTAGGAAAGCTTAAATTTCAAAACACAAGGAAAATTGAAAAATTGAAAAAGTTTTGAAACTTTTAAAACTAACCTTGGATTCGAGCTTCAAATCATGTTTTTGGTTGCCTACTCACTTTCCTGAGCCTCTAATTTGTTGAAAAACCAAACCTTCGATTCAAATTTTGAATGAGAGAGAAAGAGTGAAGAATGAGAGAAACGCACAGAGAGGGAGAGATGAGAGAGTTAAAGAAGAGAGAGAGGGAGAGGACAAGAATGAGAGGGAGAAGAAGAGAAAGAGGGAAGTGAATAAATAAATAGAGAGAAAAGTGGGCGGTTTCACTATGTGAAAACTGTGTGCCACCCACGGTTTTGTAAAATGGGCATTTTGACATTTGACAAATTGTTTCATTCCAAATATTCAAAATAACAATTAAAATAATTATGAGTACTTAAAAATCATTAAAATTGTAACACCCCAAAGTTAATTAAATAGTATTAGAGTGTTAAATGGTGGATTAGTGTGCCATAATGAGTAATTCAAACTTGAATTGATTATTTTGTGAAAATTAAGGAAAACTTATGTTATTTTACTCCTTTAGTGATTTTTAATTATTCTAAATTGTTTTTAATTGTTAATTTTATTTTTAATAAAACAATTTGATTTGAAAACAGTGTGTAGTTGCTCACAGCTTTATGCAACTACTTTTCTCTCTCTTCTTCTATTTATTTCACTTTCTCTCTCTCTCTTTTCATTTCTCTCGTTCACTCACTCTCTCTTCTCTTCCCTTCTCTTGGGTTCTCTCACCCTCTCTCATTCCCTCTCTAAAATCTTTTAAACAAAATTTGTTTTCAAGCTTCGGGCTAGGAGATTGAAGGCTCGGGAACAAGATTTAACAACAAAAACAACGTTTTCAAGCTTTGATTCGAGGTTAGATTTTAAAACTCAAAGTTTTTCTATTTTTTCAAAATTTTCTTGCATTTTGAAATTTTAGAGTTCCTAAGCCTAGAAAAGCTTCAATCTAAGCTAGATGGACTTAGATTAGCTAGAATGTAAACTTCATTTCATCAAAAACGGATTAGAATCAAGATTTTTCATTTTTCCTCCATTTTCTCTATTTTTGGATTTTTGTAAAATTCTTGTTTAAAACTTGTTTTAATTCATTAAAAAGTGTTCCATTGTGATTTCCCATAGTTTATGATGATTATCCATGTCTGGGAATTGAGAAAACAGGTTGAAATTGAGAATTTGGGCTCGGGGGAGCCGAGACCCGTGCGTGGGAATTTCTGGAATTTCCCAATTCGGCAGGCCGGATTCAAAAGATCGGCAGACCGGATTCAAAGGATCGGCAGGCCAGATTCATCCGACTGGCAGGCCGAACCTGAGAATGTTCGGCCGACTGGACTTGGATTTTCGGCAGGCCGAACTGTGCAGTTCAGCCGGCCGAACCAGGGGAACTGACAGGCCGACCGAGCAAGGAGAAATTTTATGATTTTCACCCGTTTTAAACTGTTTTGAACCCTGATTTAAATTTCAACTTTATATAGTGATTTTATAAACCTAAATGGCATACTAGGACACCATGAGATGATTTAGTATCATAGGATACCTCAGGTTAGATAATGATGAGCTAAGTTGCAATGCATTTAGGATTTGTGCGTGGATCCGCGGAGCTAACGTATAGCAGACCGAGATTACGGTGTGGGACACCGGCACGAGTATTGAGGTAGGACTTCTACCCCTCTCTTTGGTAGCTGATTTTAAAATGCTTTGGCCTAAAAAGGATTTCTATAAAAATGTATTCAAATGACTTGTTGATAAAGGATTTTCATTATCTGTTTTCTGAAACAGTGGATTGAGATGGATTTTATAATAAACTTCATAATGAATATAAATGATTATATCTGGTAAAGAAAAGATTTTATGAATCAGAGAGATATATATGTATATATATATATATATTTTAGGGCATGATACCATATCAGAGATCGGGT
>CAMOHE010047558.1:0-13072 GCA_946598075.1 Artocarpus hirsutus
ATGTAATTCAATTCTTAAAAACATTTAAGAATGTAAGATATGGCCAAACACTATTAAAATTCATGGCTATAGAGGAAGGGATATAGTGTCATGCCTCAATTACCTAACATCAAAACACATCCACACTGTTGTCCTGGTTTGCTAAATGTCAGTTCCACTTAGACAGCGAACAATCTCAAGGGTAGACTTTTATATCAAAACTTGGACAAAACACATTAGTAAGCAAATTGTCATTATCATTTAAAATTTCACATTTTTGCATATGACAATCAATTACTCTTTAAAGTGCATTAAAAATGATCTTTGATAAATAAAACAAGTAAAAACAAACTTAAGATTTAATTTGGGATAAAAGAGGTTCGGGTTACTCAAAACAATGCCCTCTAGTGCTGTACACTCGACCGCTGTATACTACCATAGGTCGACCATATGTCATGTTGTGTAACGTAGTCAACCATGGCATCGCGAGCAGTAGTGCTTTATTTCATGCACCCGAACTCAAATTAAGTTCAAACTTTTCCAAATCAATTCCAATGCACCCAAAACATGTTCTAATGATTCAAAAGTATCATATGAACCATATAACTTGTTTTCACATACATCATATTTTCACCATTTTTTCAACACTTTTTACATTTATTCTAAAAATAAGAAATTAAAGTGAAAATGAGTTAAAAACATATTAAATCTTAGTTCTTGCATATGTTTTGGAGGAAATCACGTTGGCAAACTATTACTAGTGTTGATTCGAAGGTTTTTAACACTATCACAGACTTAGATCATCATATACAAATCATTTTCATTGTAAATTTGTAAAAAACAAAGCTGACCTAGAAGAACAATATGTCGAGACATTAGAACACTTATTTGAACACCATATTTCAAACTATAACTTCATAAATAGACGATTGAATCATTTTAAATATTTCTAAGCTTTGATTAAATGATTTGGCACAACTTGATGGCATTAAAACCTAGGATTTTGCTTTTGGTTTGGTTATGGTAGCTATGTTTTTTGTCTCCATTTATAAATGATGAAGCAAAAAGATAAGAGAGAGAGTGTGAGTGATGTAAGGGACAGAGTGAGAGAGAGAGATGGGGCTGTAAAGTCTAAGTGCTCTTGAGATTTTAAAATCAAAAATGGAAATTGTTTCAAGGCCAAAACCATAGTCAACACATGTTTTCTAAAGGGGAGTTTCAAGACCTAGCACATCACGTGATATTTGGTCCGAGTCGTTTTGGGGACTTGTTTGAAATTCTGGCATTTGTTGGGCTTAATTTCAAATAAATAAATTAAAAGGAAGAGTGCAATTAAATTGAAATAAATAAAATACCAAAATAAATATTAGAAATGTATTTTAAAATAACTTACAATTGGATAGAAATAACATTAATAAATAAAATGAATTTAGAAAAAAAAAAGATTATTAAAAGTGATTAATTAATGGTAAAAAATTTTAATTAGGCACACTAATTACCAGTTAGCACACTAAATTATATTAATTAATTTTGGGGTTTTGTACATCTAGTAACTTATTTTCTAAGAGTTGTAGTCTCGTATCATTTTCCCATGTGAATAGTGCTTCAAAAGTGTCCCAGGCTCCTTTTGGTATTTCTGCACTCTTTATGTGCTCTAACATTTCTTCCTCTATTGTGATGTTGGTAGCAAACTTAGCTTTGCTTGCTTTAATATTCCATTTGCATAAGGTGCCGTTGTTGTCTTCTACTGTTGGTTGGGTAGCTCACTACCATTGACGACCTCCCAAAGATATTGCCCTTGCATGTAAGACATCATACATGCTGCCCATGTGTTGTAGTTTTTATTGTTGAGTTTCTTGATTCCTCCAATTACTTAAAACATCACCCATCTTGTTGGCAAGACTTTGACAATACCAAACAAGATTTTGTCCAATGTAATAAACTTGTAGTGTCCTAGAATACTCACTAAACAAAGAAACTCTCTAGGTTGAAATAACTTCTGTAATAATCTCAAAAAATCTTTCTGATATAAAAGATCAATCAAAATTGTATTCATAGAGTATACTTAGAATTTGAAAAGAGCCCATAACCTCACTCTATTGCCAATTATAGAACACAACAGCACATGCAAAGAGAAAATAATTTCTATTAAATATTTATAATGTTATTTCACCAAGACCACCACAAAATAATATCTCTAAGAAGTATAGAAACAACTAGTTTTATAAACTAACACTCGGCAAATAAAACAATCAAAAAACTAGAACACTTTTTTTTTTTTTAACTACAAGACAAAAACACTCAATTCTTCACACTCTTTATTTCTTTACTAGACTACACAAAGCACTTTAAACTACACTAAGCACCTTTTTGGAGAGGCAGCTCCAACCTTTTTTTTTTTTTTCAATTCAAACCAAAACTATTGTTTGGTTCATTCATAGTTTAAATTATAAATTGTAGTTCAAGCTCATTTTTTAGGTCAAACTAACTTTAATCAACATTTTGACAAACTTATGAAACATAAGTTTAAACTATAAATTGTGGTTCGAACTTAATTTTTTTAGTTTTAATCAATATTAATTCTAACTGCTCTCTAAATAGACGCTTAGGCTTTTTGCCTTTGTTCTGCCATGCTTAAACCCAAAAGTGGCAGGTATTTATACTAGAGGTGGGTAAATAATGTCTTCTGCCATGCTTAAACCCGAAAGAGGCAGGTATTTATACTAGAGGTTGGTAAATAATATCCACATATAGCAAACCTTCATTAACCAAGCACCGTACATGAGGCACGATAGTGGTGTTCAGGCGTGGTGAATTGAGTCGTGGCTAAAGAATTTGGGCCTCATCGATCTATGGTTTGGGCTGATGGCAGATGCTACCTCTGTGTTTGTAGTTTTATAATTCAACAAAGGCGGGTTTATCTTACTGCTATGGTTTGGTTTTGTTTGTTTTTAGGTATTTTTTATGTAATAACAAAAGCAGTCTCGTCTCCCTTTCTCTTTTGTTATGTTCATCTAATCTGTTGGAGTTCATCTGCATGGTATTTGTTCATGTCTATAGTGTGGGTGGTGGCTTTTGCGTTACAGTATCATGCCTCTCAATTGATTGGATTTTTCTATTAATTATTGAGGTTTTTATTAAACAGTATTACATGGGCTCGTTCTTGTTGTCACGAAGTGCTCCCATTCTTGGGATTTTGGCACACATTATTCCTTGTGATCGTTTATTTGTTTGTACTAGTGATATCAGTATTTGTCGAAGGTTATGTCTTACGTTGTAGGGTTATTCACGTTATTTGTTAATTAAAGGAAATTTTCCTTTTAAAAGAAAATATTTAAACATTGGTCCATTATTTTAATCCTTTTTTTTTTATATAAGGGAATGGAGAATGCCACCTACTTTCAAGTGGGGCTAAGCGTGACTTGAAGCCTCAACTATGGTTGGGATGAAGGGACTTAAAATCAACAAAGCTGTCCTCATTTATCATTATTTTAATCCTTTCTTCACTCTTCAAAACAAAGAAAAAAAATTAGGAGGTATAGTATCTATAAAGTCAAAGTTGAAAAGTAATTATTTAATTGTAGAAGTATAAAGTCAATGCATAAAATTAGTAGTTATAATAATAATGAAGAGATTTTTCTTCGTTTTACTTTTCAATTACAAAGTTTTTGGGAAGAATTAGAAAAGAAATAAGCTACAAAAGATGTCTCGGAAAATAAATAGAAAATAGGGGAAAAAAGAGAAAACGTTAGAAATTATTGAGAAAAATGTATTTTATATGGACAGTCTATGGTAAAGAATGGTTTTGTTCTTCACTAGTAGAAAATGATCAAAGGGTTATGCATTGTCCTTGAATTTAGATAAATGGTAAAAAAAATATGAAGCACCAAATGAAAATAAACCCCGACTCATATAATTTTATACAAATTATGTCAAAAATAAAAAATAAAACAAAAAAAAACCAAGATTTGAGATCAAACAAGTTTCCCCCTCCTACAAACTCCTCCACTATCTTTGACGAATCTACCACCATTGGCTACACCACTTCCCCACAAATGGCAAACAACTTCTAGCCATCGTGAGATCTCGCCATGATGCGAACGTCTCTACCCTACCAAACCTAACAACATCAAATGCTTAGGGTTGAGATTCATTCAGCCATCAATTTGGGCTCTTTTTATATATGCCACAAAAATAAAGTGTAGATTGATTCATGCCATTGAGAAAAATAATTGTAGAAAATGTCATTCTACATCATTATACTAAAATTAAAAATACAAAATATATTCTTGAGGTATTAGTCATAGTCATAGTCATGAGTAAAACAATCCCTCTATTAAATATAAATAGAGAAATTGTACCAAATTGCATATTTTCTTTGTTGGTTAGTAAATGATATCAGTTGTTTTAAAAATTAATATAAATAACAACTTGATTAAAAATTCTAATTTTAAAAGTACAAAAAACCTAAAATACCTTCAATTTTAACAAACCCTAATTTTTCATTTTACCCTTTTTCTCTCTCTTCTTTCTCCTGCCATTGTAACGCCCCCCTTACAGACGTCACAGATATCGTTACATTCATTCATTGCATACTCTTTTTTTTTAGGATAAACTATTTTATAAGATAATTTTGAAGACATAAATTAGAAAACATACCTAGGATCCATGCATATTTTATTATTATTATTATTATTATTATTATTATTTAAATAACTTAATCATTATATGATAACTTAATCCATTTTTTTATAATAATAAATTACTTGATTATAGACGTCCTTTAATTAGTTTATTATACTGGATATTAATTCCATAAAAGATCAAATCAATTAAAATTTGTTTGTACAGTTCGGCAGGCCGAACAATAAAAAAAAAATATTTTGTTTAAAAACCAGTCTTGATGTTTCGAAGGCGAAAGAAAATTGATAAAATAATAAAGTTAAAGTGTATTGATAAAATAATAAAGTTAAAGTGTTCTAGTTCAAATATTAAAAGTCCATCAAATAAACATACTCAAAAATTATAAAACATAAAAAAAATAAACATAGTTTCAAAGTTTTAAAACTTCTTTTCTTGGCATCTTCCATTTGCAATTCATCGTCCTTAGCTCACACGCCCCTCAGTGTCTTCCACCTATTCCATAACTCTCTTACCTTTGTCTGTAATATGATGTAAAACTTGATTAAGCTAATGCTTTAGTAAGTACATTTGTAAATCTCATAACTTAAAACATTTTATGAACATCATCATCATCATCATCATCATAATAGTGCACTAAGCACATTTTCATAGAAACATATCTTTCGTTACATTGTCCATATTAAAACTTTATGCATTTTATCTTAAGGGCCCAAGTGTTGCACTATAACATCATCATCATAGGCGCGTCGTCATGAGAGGAGAGGGGTAGCTAATCCCAAACCAAACATGACATCATAACTTATCATAACATAACATAACATATCATTGGGTGTGCAACACTTATTTAGGCAATACATATACATATATACATATACTTTAATGTTTTTGAAAAACATTATCATCAAAACATGCATAAACTTTCATGCCTTCAAAAACTTTATAATAATACTTCATGAAAACTCATCATGAAAAATCATCAAAAACCATCATGAACATCGATTTCAAACATTTCATAATAATCATACTTTTCATAAAGTCATCATGTTGCAGGTGAGAATGTACTTACCTCAATAAGCTAACGTAATCTTACTTTTGTAGGTGACGACGCCGCGGTCTCGATGTGCTCACTTTACATTGTGTTCATGTCATACATTCATAAAATGGCAATTAACATTTATTTTCAATTACTTAATCACCACAACATAACATCCATTTCATATAACATCACATTTACATTCATTTCTTGAAAACATAAACTTATAACATATTTCATTAACTTTAAAACATTTAAATAAAACTATTAACACAATTACATTTCTGACTTACAAGAATTCACAATTTAATAACTGACCATACACGCATAATTAGAGCACCAAATTTTGCAAGAACAAAGTTAACATATATATACATTACCATGATTTTTCTTTAGTAATAAAAATTCCATTTAAAGTCTCAAACAAGTCATACAACTTATATACCAAAATCTGCCAGCAACAATAATACAGTGAGCAATCCTTAACTTAGCTCTATTTAGCACATTTTCATGCCATAGAAAAATCTACAAAAATTATCACAAATAATAGACACCTAGGATTATAACATATCCAAAAATCAGCTTCATAAAAATTCAACACAATTCAAATCATGCTTTAGAAGGCAGAGACCAAAAATAACATCCTAAGTGTAAGCAGTGAGTTTCATGCATTTATTATTTTCCAATAATTAAAATAAAATTACTATGACCCCAAAATTCATATTACAAGTCATTACATATAATTACAGAACCACAAAATTTCACATCACCAAATAAAAATCATTAAGTCATTCAAAACTTCATCCAATCATAATCCCTCAATTTCATGGATAAAACAGTCCTAAAAACCTAGTTACAATAAAATTCCATAACACATAAAATATTAATCAAATAATCACCAAAATTTCCAGTCTAATAATTAACATATATATAAACATATTCACTAAATTTCATGCAAAATAACCTTAATTTGCATTATGAACAAAAACGACATTCTTATGCAACATAGACAATCAGCAACAATTTATTATGAGATGCAGAGCATGATTATTTAATATCTTAGCCTACATAACACCAAATGGCACAAAATTTAGAGCAACATGCATAGCATATTCATGAAAATCATATTAAAATTTCAGAGCAAACGAAAATTTGTAGGCAAAGATATATGGGTCAGAATATAAAGACAATTTAACATTACTATTTAGCATAAATCAGCAGTAAGTGACAATGAGAAGAAAATTCATAACTTTTCATACAAAAATCCAATTGAGGTGAAATTTTGAGGGTTAACACATAACACATACATGAATAACATATAAAAAATTCAGAGCAAAACAAAATTCCTAGATGAAGATATTGCAGTCGAATTAAAGAGAAGAAATACCGAAAAGAATGAGCCCTTACCTTAGAACGATTTTTTCTCAAAACTCCTTGAATTAACGCCAAAGAAATTACAATATTTCTAACAAATAATAGCAGGGGAAATTTAAGAGGGAGAAGAAGAAAGAAACATGAAGAAAAGAGAGAGAGTGAGAAAGAAAACGTGAGAGAAAGAGAGAGAGAATGAGTCCCATTTTTTTTTAAAACATAAAAAATGAAATTTGATACAAGGAAAACTCTTTTTCCTGATAATAACCAGAATTTTTTTTATTAAAATTGAAGCAAATTTCATGGAAAATAGAGAGAATTGAGGAATGTCAAATTGATTCGATAATCTTACCATAATTTGCCCATTTAAAATGGGAAACCTTATCAATTACTTCAAATCAATCAAAAGTCAAATGCTTAATTTCCTAAAATGAGAAAATCAATCCATAATTAAGCCAATCAACCAACAATCATCCAATCACATAATTATCTCAATCACAAATTTTGTGAAATTTCTGTTGACTGCTCGTCAGCTATCATCGGCCTGTCGATGTCCCACTTCGACCTGTCGATTTCTAAAGTTCGGCCTGCCGTTCTGAGGGGTCATTTCAGCCTGTCAAACTAAATGGTCTGGCCTGTCGATCTGCCCTAACATACCAAAATTCATCAAAACATTAAATTACTACAAAATTATGATTAAACATATAACATTAATAGCATGAACACTAGAGCACATTAATTCCACGTGAGCGTCACCTGTCATAACACTTAAAATAAAATGGTTAGTGCCATTATCTTATATATCATAACACATAACATAAATAAAACGCTTAACGTCATTACTAATATTACATAATCCGTTACACATTTGTCATAAATTATTACATGAAAATCGACGGGTGTTATAATTCCCCCCACCTTATAAGAGTTTCATCCTCGAAACTCAAAACAGTTGCGGATACTTTGTTCTCATATCATCTTCACGTTCCCATGTGGCTTCTTTTACTTGGTGATTTCGCCATAGCACCTTGACCAATGGAATTTCTTTGTTCCTCAAGGTCTTGGTTTTGCTATCCAGTATTTCCACTGGCTTTTCCTCATAGCTCAAGTCTTCTTGTATCTCGATCACTTGTGGCTGAATCATGTGCATAGGATCTGGGACTTATTTCTTGAGCATTGAAAAGTAAAATACATCGTGCATAGCTGACATTTCATATGGCAATCTCATTTGATAAGCCACCCTACCTATCCGTTTCACTATTTTATATGGACCAATGAATCTTGGACTCAACTTGCCTTTCTTTCCAAACCTCATAACTTCTTTCATCGGTGCAACTTTCAAAAACACTGATTCACCAACAGCAAATTCTAAGGGTCTTCTTCTTCTATCAACATAACTTTTCTGATGGTTTTGCGCGGTCTCTATTCGTTTTCAAATCAACTTAATCATCTCGGAGGTTTCGTTAACAAAATCAGTCTTTTCATCATCGACGCTTTCTATCAACTTCTTCTCACCAGCTTCATGCCAACATATAGGTGACCTACCTTTTTGCCCATATAGGGCTTCATAAGGTGCCATTCCAATCGTCGCCTAGTAGCTGTTGTTGTAAGCGAACTCAACTAGCGGTAGCATTTTACACTAGCTGGTCTTGAAGTCGAGAGTACAAGCCTGAAGCATATCCTCTAAGATCAAGTTCATCCTCTCCGTTTGGCCATCTGTCTGAGGATGAAAAGCTGTACTAAAATGCAACTTGGTTCCCATAGTAGCCTGAACACTTTTTCAAAACTTGGATGTGAACCTGCCATCACGGTCTAAGATAATAGACTTAGGAATTCCATAGAGTAGCACAATCTCCTTGACATAGAGTTCCGCTAACCATTTCATAGAATAAATGATCTTGATGGGAATGAAATGCGCTATCTTTGTCAGTCGATCCACAACAACCCAAATAGCATCATATCCGTTCATACTCTTGGGCAATTCGGTGATGAAATCCATTGCGATATCCTACCATTTCCATTTCGGTATCTGGATTGAATGTAAATCACCACCAGGTATTTGGTGTTCAGCCTTAACTTGCTGGCATGTCAAACACTTCTTTACATACATAGCCACATCACGTTTCATTCCAAACCACCAAAAGTTATCCCTTAGATCATTATACACCTTTGTTGCACCTGGATGAATTGAGTAAGGAGTGTCATGAATTTCTGTCAAGATCTTTTCCCTTAAACCATCAACGTTGGGAACACACAAGTGGTCTTTGAGATACAAAGTTCCGTCATCAGCAATTCAAAACTCTTCACATTTCTCTTCTTTCTTTTCCTGCTTAATCCTTGCGAGGCTTAAATCATCATCTTGCTTACTTCGAATCTCATCGTGTAGTGATGGAGCAAGAATGAGTGCAGATAACTGACCTATGATCAATTCAAAACCAAAGTCCAGAATTTTCTTTCTCAAAGGCTGAGACATTGCTTGCATTGACATCATTGTAGCCGCTAACTTCCTACTTAAAGCATCAGCCACTCGGTTAGCCTTTCCAGGGTGATATAGAATTTCATAATCATAATCCTTCACCATCTCTAGCCATCTCTGTTGTATCATGTTCAGATCCCTCTAAGTGAAGAAGTACTTCAAACTTTGATGATCGGTGAAGATCTTGCATTAAACTCCATACAAGTAATGCCTCCATATCTTCAGCGCGAAAACGACTGCTGCTAACTCAAGGTCATGAGTAGGATAGTTCTTTTCAAAGTCCTTTAGTTGTCTTGATGCGTAAGCAATCACTCTATCATTGTGCATTAAGATTACACCGAGGCCCATCTTGGATGCATCACTATAGATCACAAATTCGTTATTTCCTTCAGGAATGGCTAATATTGGAGCTGTCGTTAGCCTCTTCTTCAGTTCTTGGAAACTCTTCTCGCACGCTTTTGTCCATTCATACTTCTTTCCCTTACGATTTAGATTCGTGAGAGGCACTGCTATCTTAGAGAAGTCTTCTACAAATCTCCAATAATAACCAGCTAGGCCTAAGAAGCTTCTGATCTCACTTGCGTTCATCGGTTGCTTCCAGTTGAGAACAGCCTCTACCTTAGCAGGATCAACCATAATCCCTTCCTTTGATATTACATGGCCCAAGAAAGACACTCTATCGAGCCAAAACTCACACTTGGAGAACTTTGCATATAATTGGTGTCTCCTTAATGTCTCCAGCACAATTCTTAGATGCTCCTCGTGTTCTTCTTGACTCTTTGAATAAATAAGAATACCGTCGATAAACACAACAACAAATTTATCCAGGAAATCCTTGAATACCTGATTCATCAGATCCATGAAGGCTGCAGGTGCATTCGTTAGACCCAAAGGCATAACCACAAATTCATAGTGACCATACCTTGATCTAAAGGTTGTTTTCGAGATATCCCCTTCTTTAATCTTCAATTGGTGATAACCCGACCGCAGGTCAATCTTCGAGAACACAGATGCACCCTTAAGCTGATCAAACAAGTCATCAATTCGAGGCAACGGGTACTTATTCTTGATTGTCACCTTGTTCAGCTCTCTATAGTCGATGCAGAGTCTCATAGTGCCATCCTTCTTCTTCACAAACAAGATTGGAGCTCCCCATGGTGAGTGACTCGGCCAAATGAAACCTTTGTCAAGCAGTTCTTTTAGTTGCACGTGAAGCTCCTTTAACTCTGCTGGGGCCATTCTATACAGTGCTTTCGAAATCGGGTCAGTGCCTGGAGTGAGCTCGATCTTGAATTTGATTCTCTATCAGGAGGTAGGCTTAACAAATCATCTGGAAACACATCTAGAAATTCACGTACTACTTCCACATCTTCTATCCTGGTCTTTTCTTCTTGGCTTTTATCTACAATATTCACCAAGTAACCCATGCAGCCACTAGCTAGCAACTTCCTTGCTTTCATGGCGGATAAGAATATACTGGGTTTCTTCCTGGACTCTCCCACATATACAAACTTCTATTCACCTTCTAGATGGAAGATCACCTTTTGTTTGCGGCATTCTATAGAAGCATTGTACTTGCTCAGAAAGTCCATTCCAAGAATCATATCACAATCATACACGTCAATCACGATGAGGTCAACAAAAAGTTCCCTTTCAGAAATCCATAAGGGTACTATACGCAAACAGTGTGTAGATATCATCACTTCCCCGAAGGGTAGTGTCGTAGTGAATCCTTGTCTTATAGGCTCTAAGTGAACCCCTAACTTCTTAGCAAAAGTTGAAGATACAAAAGAATGTGTAGCACCCATATCAAAGAGAACATATGCAGTATTACATAAGCTTGTTATTATTATCTGACCTATGACCACATTTGAAGCTTCAGCAGCCACCTGTTCTTTCGTCATGGCATAGATGCGAGCATTCGTAGGTGGGGCTTCAAGTCTTCCTTGACTAATTAGTGGCCCTTCAAGGGAGGCTTGCATTTGGTGAAGCTAGGTTGGAGGAGCTCTCTGTGGGGCTTGAGTTTAGGCATTCATTTGTCTGGGCAATTCTTGACAAAGTGACCTTCTTGTCCATAGATAAAACACTAATTAGATCCCTGACGACATTCTCCTAGATGATTCCTTCCACATTTAGCACATGTTTGAAACTGCCTGAAATTGTTGTTGTTGTTGTTGTGCTGGTTGCCATAAAACCTCTTGTTACCTTGGCCCTATTGGTTTTGAGGGTAGCCCTTCCTCTTATTGTTATTCTTCCAGTTCTGGTTGTTGTGGTTGTTACTGTTGTTCCGATATGGAGGGCGGTTCTAGTTGCTTGCATAATTTTCCGGCTGACCTGGTCGAGACTGGTTCCTTCTTAACTTTGACAAGTGGAACTCAGCGCGTTGGGCTCTCAAGATAACCTGTTCCTGATTTCTAGGAGGACTTGCACCATCAACAATTGCAGCAATTTCTAGACGGAGGACTCTGATTAGCCTTCTGACCCTTTCACTTTCGTCGCTAACCATCCCTGGGCAAAGACGGTCTAGTTGATCAAACTTTGCTATTACATCCGTTACTGACATGTCTCCTTGGCGAAGGTTCTCAAACTCGTCATAATGCTTCCTGGTAATGTTCATGTGGAAGAACTTCGTATTGAACTCATGAACGAAATCGACCCATGACATTTCTTCAACATTCCTGCTCTGTTCGATGCCATCCCACCAAATCATACCTAGGATCCATGCATATTTTTTTATTATTATTATTATTATTATTATTATTATTATTTAAATAACTTAATCATTATATGATAACTTAATCCATTTTTTTATAATAATAAATTACTTGATTATAAACATCCATTTAATTAGTTTATTATACAGAACATTAATTCCATAGAAGATCAAATCAATTAAAATTTGTTTGTACAGTTCGGCAGGCCGAACAATAAAAAAAATATTTTGTTTAAAAACTAGTCTTGATGTTTCAAAGGCGAAAGAAAATTGATAAAATAATAAAGTTAAAGTGTATTGATAAAATAATAAAGTTAAAGTGTTCTAGTTCAAATATTAAAAGTCCATCAAATAAACATACTCAAAAATTAATAAAACATAGTTTCAAAGTTTTAAAACTTCTTTTCTTGGCGTCTTCTGTTTGCAATTCATTGTCCTTAGCTCACATGACCGTCAGTGTCCTCCACCTATTCCATAACTCTCTTACCTTTGTCTGTAACATGATGTAAAACTTGATTAAGCTAATGCTTAGTAAGTACATTTGTAAATCTAACAACTTAAAACATTTTATGAACATCATCATCATCATCATCATAATAGTGCACTAGGCACATTTTCATAGGAACATATCTTTCATTACATTGTCCATATTAAAACTTTATTCATTTTATCTTAAGGGCCCAAGTGTTGCACCATAACATCATCATCATAGGCGCGCCGTCAGGAGAGGAGAGGGGTAGCTACTCCCAAACCAGACATGACATCATAACTTATCGTAACATAACATAACATATCATTGGGTGTGCAACACTTATTTAGGCAATACATATACATATATACATATACTTTAATGTTT
>CAMOHE010047559.1:0-21790 GCA_946598075.1 Artocarpus hirsutus
TGAATTAAAGAAAACCTACCTCAAAACTCTTTTGAAAAACACCAAAGTTCGGGTTAAAAATCAAGCTTGTATTAACTCCAAAACGACTTCAAACGTGACTGGAAATATAGTTGTCATGGTTGCAAAGAGAGCTTTATGCCTTGTATCTTTAGTTGGAAATTGAAGTGAGAAAGGAGAGAATGAGAAACTAGAGAAGAGAGTGGTGATGGTTGAATAAATAGGCATCAAATTAATTGAGGAGCGGGATAGAATTAAATAAGCATTAAAAGAAAATATTATCATGTCTCCCATGGAGACTTTTAGCAAATAATGTCAACATAATTGAGAGGACAAATGGGGTAAGTTGTAGAAGAAGATGAATAAAGCATTAAAAAGGTGGTTGAGAAAATATATCGATGTTTCCTGGTAGTTGAGGTGAATTAATTCTATGTCTCTAAATGATAAGGATGCTATTTAATTGAACATTAATGTAGTGAGACAAGGTTGGTAGAAGTGAGTGATAGGTAGGTTTTAAATATTTACTACGGAGACTTAGTAAAAATACTAAAGTGACATTCTTATTCATATGATTTTATCAAAAATCATATCCGTTAAAATAACGGGTGTTTCAAATAAATTTATTTTTTTTTCAATTTTTGTACTTCTTAAAAAAGGATTATTTGATTGTTTGCTCCATTGAGGGTAGTTTAGCTATTGAAGATTTTTTTTATCCCATTCAACGGCTGTTATTTGCTCAGTCCTAGTAAGAGACACAAGAAAAAGGATAAAAGATGTATTTTGACTAATTATGGAGGATATCTAAGAGCATTTTGAATAAATTTTTAAATAATGCGGCACAAATAATGACGTGAAGGGTGTTTCGTAGTGTTTTCACATATTTTTGAAATAATTTTACATTTTTTTGAGACATACAAAGAAAAATGTTTCTTAAATAAGTGTTTGGTTAGCAGATGCTGATAAAATGAGAATACAAATAAAAAACGCATTTTGTATAATTTATCATTCTTTGTGTTGTTATCAACTGAACTTACCATACATTTACAATTTATCTTTTAATCTTTTAATTTTGATAAGTTGCACTCTAAAGTTACAAATTTATAGTAGATAACCTTTTATTAATAATAATGTTATTTAAAAAAATAACTGAAATTGATATATAATTTTTACAAGTACAACTTGTCGAATTACAAGTTTAAGAGACAAATTACAAATGTATAATAAGTTCAGGGGAAATAACGGAGTACACCCTAATTTGTTTTGCTTGTCGTGTAAGGATTGCTTGCAAAACTACTTGAAATAATAAAAGTGGCAACCTTTTAGTGACCGTTGAGTTCCCTTCTATTATGAGGACCATGCCCTTAGAAAACGAGGCAGCCAATATTTACACACATTTAGTGATTTTTTAAAATGGTTTTGTCTCGTGTACACTTGAGTATAAATATAAAAACACGAAGTTTTGAAGCCTGGTATTGCGAATATTGCTGAAATTGCATTTGATTATTCTTCTAAGAAATTGTTTTGGATATAAGAAAAATGTATAATTATTTGGGTATGTTTTGAAAATGTATATTAACCTGTATCCTTAAAATATGATAAGGAAATGTGGAAATAATTTTAAACGATCTTCCCTTTTCTTAACAAATACTATTCTCACAATTTTTTTCCTGTTCTCATTATCAAAGCATTTACTACTGAAACTTTATTTGGAGAACGTTTTCATTTTTATGCGTTAAAAGACATTCATAAACATTTTCAAGAACAATTGGGAACAACACAAATTTATTTTATCTTGTCTTACTCTGTAAGGAATTGACTTGTGGCCCTTTTTGCTTTTGGCCTCTGTTTTTTTTTTTTTTTTTTGCTTTACCATTTTCTTTTTCTTTTTTGCTTTTCTTTTTTCCTTTTTGTTTCTTTTTTTTTTCTTCTATTCGTTTTCATTATCCTCCCTCCTTTTTAATTTGCATCTTTAATCCTTCGTTCTTTTTTTTTCTCATCTTCATGTTTTGTTTTTGTTGTTTTTTCCCTAATATCTTTTATAATTTCAATCCACTTCATTACTTTTTGAGAGAATGAGAGAAATGTTACATTTACTATAATAATTGATAGTAAATATCACATTTGAAAATAATTAAAGTAAATATCAATTATTTAAATTCAATAGTAAAAAATTCTCTAACTTTCCAATTCTACCACTCTTTCTCTCCCCTTTGTATTTGTCTCTCCTTTCTCCTAGTCCTTTTCTAGTTACTCCTCTGTTGTCTTCTTTGGAACCGCAGCTCTGTCGACGACAACCTTATGACAAGGCAACTTAAACCTTCTCAAGTTTTCGACTTTGACAAATCAGGATGAGCGATCTTGGACATGATAGTGATGGGTAAAGTCAGACGCTACGACGACAGCGATGGACAAACTCCATGGTGATGACGACGGGCGAGCAAAGCGTGACAACTGGCGATCTAGTTTGATGTGACGGCGTTTTGTCCTCGACAATGAACGAAGACAAACGCGAAGAGCCACAAGTGAAGTGTGACTGATAAAGCTTTTGCCTAAACTCACGAGCTCACGGGGTCAAGTTTTAGTATAAGATTGATGAATTAAGAGTTGTCGTTTCCCCCGAGGATTGAAATCTAAAAACTAGCTAAATTATCACCTCTACAATGATCGAGCTTTTATCTAGGCACTTGGACTCTAAGACAAACTAAATTAAAGGAACACAAAACGAATAAGACTAATAAACAAAACCATAAACAAAGACATAATTTATAATATGGACAATCTCTATGAGAATGTGTCTAGTAATTTGATTTAGCTTAATTCTCCCCATGACGTCCTATTTCATAATTATTAACTTTATTCCATCCAATTCATTAATCTAATGCCCTAATTTCATCTTATTACCTCTCACGAGCATCAAGTGAGATTATTACCAATACATTCATTAAGCTTAACCTTTCAATTGATTATTTAAGTGTTCTCAACCTCTTGGGTCTCAACAACAGCAAAGAATATGTTTTCCAAGTAAGATAAATGAGTCAATCTCTCCCGAGCATTGAAATTCATAAATTTAATCAACTAATTCATTAGCCAAATAAACTAAAAGCATTAAGTATAGAGAAATACAAATGAATTTAAATGAAAATTACATCAACAATTAACAAAATAATGCAAACAGGACCCAAATTAAACTATATCAGGAACTATAATAGAAAATCTAAGTAAACATAGACAAGTCCATTACTAATCTCTTCATGAAATCCATAAAAGTAAATATGTTTAACATACAAATACAAATATAAATTTCAATCAAAATTAGGGTAAAGAGAAAGGAAGAAAAAACTCTTTCTAGAGAGGAACTTTAAGTCTTGACTCCTCCAAGAAGCTCTCAAACTCCTCTAAAAATCCTCAACTTCAAGCTCTTTTCTCCTTAAAATTTTAGTGCTCATTCATGGGTTTTTTCCCCAATCATCCACACTTCTCAAAACCTTAGAAAAGGTGTATTCATAGGCCTCCAAAACATTTGAGGAATTCCTCTTCAAATCAGCTTTAAAATCAGCAGTAAAATGGGCTAAAAAGGCACATGTGCGGGGGCAGGAGAAAAAGGCGTGACTTGAAAAATCTGATGTTGGTGCAAAAGTGGCACACGTGGCCACGAGCATCAAAACGGCACGGTCGCGCGTTTCTATTTCAATGATGCTGATGCCCAATTCACGCGGGTGGGAGTTTTGATGACACGGCAGTGTGAGTGGTCTGTGCTAGCACACGAGGGCGAGGAATTGGCTGTGCTAGGGCGCGAATTGGAGCTGATTCAAGCTCCAAAAATACTCTTATAAACCTATTAAAACAAAGAAAATAAAATAAAAATAAAAGTAAATATAATAAAAATAAAACTAAACAAATAAAAATAAAATAAACAAATTAAAGTAAAATAAAACAAAAAAAACGATTAACTATATTTTATTATTGCAACAACAAAAAAAACTAAATTTTATTAAAAATTAAAATAAACGTTAAAACACAATAAAACTTATCAATTCTCTCAAAAACTAACCAAATACGTAAGATAAAATTACTAATAAACCGTTTGGTATGTAAGTTCAAAACTGTTTAAAGTAGTTTAAACTATTGAGGTGGTTTAAATTGGTGTTTGGTAGAGTAACTAAGGCCAGTTCAAACCATAGAGGCTGTTTTGAACTGACCAAAACCCCCAAAATCTAAACTTTGCTCCCTTTAAGTTCACATGGTTTGAACCATTTCCTATAGTAAAAACTATTATTATTATTATTATTATTATAAACTATAGTTTTTCAAACACCAGTTCTCGTTTTATATTTGATGTGAGGTTTTATTCTTGTTTTAAACTTTTACATTTTAAACGTCAATTCAAAACCATTATTTAAACCGCGTAGTTCAAACTATAAAATTTTAAACCAAACCATTCTGAACCCGCACATCAAATAAACACTAACAAATTCATTCTATCAATGACGAACGAGTGGTAACAGTCCGTTAACCAAGAGCGAGGGTAGAGAAAGAAAAAAAACCAAGAGCGAGGGTAGAGAGAGAAAAGACAGATTGAAGTTGAGGACATTGTAGTCTATTCAGTATTTAATTTGTACAAGCATTAGTAATTGACAATTGCTGACATTTGAAATTATTTATTATATTTGCTAACACAAGTTCAAAAATTTAACATTTCTTACTATTTCTGTTACTTTTTAATGTGTATCATCGCATTGCTTTTTACTTTTCTACGTCCTCTCAAATATCATTTTATCAAGAGCTACCTCCAAGTTTCAAAACTGTTTCCTTTTATTTCAGGTTTTCTTCATTTTATGATTTTGGTTACCTAAACTTTGGAATTTGGATCCTCTATCCAAAACCTGTACCAATTTCTTGTCCATCCAATCCCATGACTCATAAAAAGAATTAATAGGGTGTTGGAGAGAAATTGAGACTTAGTATTTAGAATTGCATACCGCAACATTTAAGAACTTTACGTTATAATAAATTTTGTTTTATACTATAATGTATAAAAATTTTACATTATTTATGATTGAAACTATATGATTTAAACCACCATCCTAAACATTGTATAAATCAACATTTAAAAGAGTTAATAGTCTACATAGCTTGGTTAATCATATTACAAATATGATCTACATAAGCACTTGAATGGCGGGTGCCACGTCAATTAATGCTTTTGTTTCTTAAAATTGGGGTCAAAATGGCAACAACGTAAAAAGTGATTGTTTCTTTTCTCGTCCAGTCCGAGTTGCCGGTGTCGTTAGAAACAAAACAATCCATCGAGATGCCGATCAAACACAAATTGGTGTAGGGCAGCACCCTAGCATGCCTTTGGTTAAGTTTTTGGCAGATCTGATATTTAAGGTCAAAATATTAGAATGTATTAATTGACCGGAAAAAATGGTGATGCAGTTGATTCTGTATTCAGGCATAAGTTAAAAAAAAAAAAAATTATGCTTTTATTAAGGAAGATACGTAATAGAAAACATGTATACTTCCCTTCAAAAAAAAATTATGTCCAATCAATCCGTATAGAAAAGAAAAATATTAAAGCATTAATTTTAATCTTAACTTGTGTATCAATTTATAAGTTATGTTTTTATTAATATATCAAATAAAGACTTGATATAAAAATTGCAATAAGGGTTGATATCTTCGACATTATTCTATATGAAAAGCAAAAGAGTTGGTGACAAATAGACGTGGATTTGTTCAAGGACAAACAACGTCGTTAGATTATTAAAAATGAGGTTTCATAATAAAAAAAAAAGTTATAAAATATGCGGTGTCGCCATGGTATTTATTCTATTGAATGGATGGGAATTAGGGACATGGATTATAGAGAGAGGATCTCAGTCCAAATATTTCCCAGCTTCTTTTTTTTTTTTCTTCTTCTTGTACTTTTAGTTATTACTAGCAAAAATACCTGCATATTGTAGCGGGAAATACTTTTGTGTTACATAAAAATTAGAAATTGTTATAATATAAAATTAGTTTATATACATATATGCAACTATGAAGCTAGGATTTATGGGTAGGGGATTTTTTTTATCAAGATTATATTAATACATACATATATACAATAATATTATTTTTTTGAATTAATTTATAACATATTTACACATGGAAACATCAATATTATATGTGAGCAGGAAATGTATCTTAGTTTATTACTTGTATATTTGATACATATTTTAAGATGTGTTAAAGAATAACCAATTTAAAACATATGGAACTCAGATTACATAAGCCGAGTTCGACCAAGAATAGTTGGATCAGTCCATGTTAACCCAATCCCGTCTTTCACTTATATATTTGATACATGTTTAATACAGTGTCTTATCACATGTCTATAAGTATTATCACTCTGCATTGGAGCTTTGATTTTTGAGCTCTCTCTCTACACTTCTGCTTCTTTCTAGTTCTCAAATCATCTCCCTTCTCTCTAGAATTTTTTTCTCTCTCCCTCTAAAATTCAAAACTTGTTCTTTTTTTTTTCTTTTTTGTTTTCTAGTTTTTTTAACTAAAATCTTATCTACAACCTTGCAACTTTTTTTAGTTTTTTCTTATTCGTTTCTACTTTTTTTTCTTTCTTTCCTTTTCTTTTTTTTTTTATGGATTCAAAATCTCATCACTTAAGAAAATATTTTTCATCACTTTCTTAGAAGATTCTTAAGCTAAAATATAAGTCTAGAATTACTCGACTATGGATTTTTCACGCGTTTTGATAATACCGGTGATGTAAGGATGTTGATTGAGGGAAAATTCGACCTAGTGATTTTAATCATAGTGTTGATCTTTCAAGCATAGGTGCCAGTTATAGTGCCATGAGAAGAAGAGCTCGTGCTATTGAGTCCAAATGTAATAAATATGAGCAACAGATTTGTGAGGGTAAGTGTCGTTTACTTAGATTTGTGCCAATAAATATAGAGGATAAAATTCATTTCTTCAAAGATGGTCTTTCTAAAAAAAACTTGGATGATCTCTAAGATACTCTTTAGAGGCATCCTAATAGGTATGTCCAAGGTGCAAATTCTAAACTCTAGCCCAAATTTTATGCAGAAAGACAACACCTTAAGAATCTAACATTTAAAGATCTTGTTTGTTAGTTTGTAAGGAAATTAGATGGGGATTAAATTTGTATCTATAGTTGTTGTTTGAATGTTTTTGGAAAAAAAATATATTTTGTGTTTTTAGTATTAGTTTGTTTTTAGATTGTTATAGTAAGTTGAATAATTAATGTTTGACTTTATTTTATTGTTTTTTAAAAAATATTATGTTGTTAGATAAATCACGTGATGTAGTATAACATGCTTGAAATTTGTAAATTTAATTTAAATGCTTTAAGATTTGTGTCTTATTTATCAAATGTTTTACAATAATTTGTCGATTTTGTTTATAGTTTATTTTGTCTCTTATATCAGTTTTCTAGATTCGAATTCATTTTTGTCAAAAAATCTACAGTGTTTTATTTGTCTTTTGTTAGATTTTTTTTTTTAAGATTTGTTTGATAATGTCAATAAGTTATGCAGTTTTGTCCTATTTTCAAACGATCTAATTATGTGTCCTTTTTCTAAAATTTTACAGAGTTGTTCAGTAAATCTTTGAGAAATTAGTCTTGCTTTTGTTACCTGTATATATCTTATCTAGATTTTTATTTTAGCTTTTGTGATTTGATTGCTTGACTTCTTAGTTTTCGTACATTTTTATTTTCCTTAAGATCCCATTCAAAACTTAAAGAGTTTAGGTAGAGCAGACTTTGAACTTAAAACTCAAAGAAAAAAAAACTTTAATAAATCATAGAAACAAATATGTATTCTTCTCATTTATCTAAGAAAATCGAAATTGTCTATATCTTGTGTGATTTGAGTCCAGGAAAAGATAGAGTCTATCTAGAAGCTATGGAACATTTAGGGCAAGTTTTAGTACATAGAAAGATTAACTTAGTTTATGGGAGAGGTTGCTTAGGGTTAATTGGGGTTGTTTTAACAGTGGCACAATCTAATGGTGCTTAAGTGCAAGGGATTATTCCTAAAGTCCTTGCTAAGAGTATATTTGTGGGAAGACTATAGGTATAGAAAAAGCAAAGTTGAGGGCATTTGTGAATGCATAAAAGTCATGACTAATATAGCTGATACTTTTATAACTTTACATGGTGGTATAGGCAACCTTGAGGAAATGTTTGTAGCTGCTAGTAGAAATTTTTGAATATTCATTCGAAACCATTAGGGTTTTTGAATCTCAATGGTTTTTATGATGGTTTGTTGAAGGTTTTAGGTCATGTTGTGGAAGAGAATTCATTGTATAGGTGGAAGACAAATCTTTGTTACTACTCCAACTACTGAAGAATTGCTAGACAAAATGTATGTTATTCATCCAGAGTCTGACACTCTAACTTCGAAGTTGGATTGAGATAAAAACAGTATGAAGCAGTCATTAGATTTGTATCTCCACTTGTGATCTTTTAGTATTACTTACTTTTGAATAACCGCTTTTGTCCTTGTGATGTTGTTCTTTATTTTATCTTTTGTGTGTTTATTTATTAGTTTTGTGACATCCCGTTCTTAAAACCTTTAGATTCATTAGTTCTAACACTGGGATGGCTGATGTTACAGAATATTTAGTACTCTAGAAACGTATCCCATTTAAGGTTTAAGAATGTATTCAGATCTTGAGGTCCGATATTTTTTTCCTTATTTTTGAACCTCCATTTGTAATATATTTTATCAGATATATTTGAAGCGCTTTATTAATTTTGGGGTTTTTCCCTCAATAATTGTTTTATTAATATCATATTTAAATAATTGTAGGTTTTAAAAAGAAATTAATGTATCTATCTTTTTTGTAAATATATATTTAAAATGCTTTTAAATATAATCGAAGTGGTTATGGAATATAGAGAGTAAAAACCTGAGTCTATTAAAAAGATTCAGAAACAAAATCAAAGTTAAATATAATCTGAGCCTGATTAATACTTATTTTCAATCACAATAATCATTGTCACTTTATAAAAAGCCAAAAAGAAAAACAGAATTACTTTATAGTAAGATCTAATAAAGATTAACAACATTTATTATTAACATAACAAAATCATATGCTAAAACAAATTTAAAAAGAGAGAGAATAAACATTAACTCCAGGATAAAAATAGAATATATTCAAATCAAGAACACATATTAATAAATAACAGAATATATTATAAGGTAATATAGATGTTAATGTAATTTTTATCATAAATAAACATAGAAGAAATTGGACATAAAAAACATTATTTTATGTGTTTTTTTTTTTTTTTGCGTTATAACAAACACTTTTGTATATAATTTTTAATAATGTTGAAATTTATTTAGTTCCAATATTATTTTCTATAAGTAGGTAAATTTAAACCCTTTTTTTCTTTTTTTCTCGATATCTAAGGTTTTGGCTTTTATTATGTTTATTATTATATTAATATATGATTGTACATATTAAATTTAATATTATTTCATACGAAAATAATGAAGATCAGCGTATGTATAACAAACATTAGGCAAATTTAGAGTTTAAATAAGGAATATTCATAGAAATATTTAGACAAATTATATAGATTTCAATATCATAAAACATATTGTATACACACATACACATGGCTCTTAGAAAAACTTACGCATTGTAGTTGGGAAAGTAAAGATTGTTGTAGTATAAAATTTAGTTTATATACATGTACATTCATTTATACATATATATATATATATATACACACACACACACATATGTTGATTTTTTTTTTCCTTTTCCTTTTTTTTCCTTTTCCTCTTTGCTTGTTTCTTCTTCACTACAAAACAGAAATTGGCCAAAAAAAGAAGTCAATAATGTTGTGGTATTTATATGTTAATTAAATGATTTAAAAGTAGTTATATTACCTAATCCTTGAATGCTTTTTTGATGGTTCTATTGTTTTTGTTTCGAAACTGAAATTATAAAACATTATTAAAACATATATTTAATGAGATTAATATTAAATTTTTAAAAGATTTAATATAAATTAGTAAATGTATTTAACCTTGTAGTTAATTTTTTTAAATCGGGTGTTTTTAAATCCATTGTTGGGGAGGCTTATAGTAGAGGTGGTACTAAAGGCTAGATATCTTAAAAAAATTTTGAAACAATTATATCACTTGATGCTCCTCTTGCTAAAAAATAAACCTAAAATATCTTTCACTCTCCTCTAAGCTAATCAATTATTGGTGGGATTGTGGATGGATTGGTTAAACCTTCATCAATTGTTAATGCCGAACGTTGTTTTTTTTTAAGTGTTTACGCAGCTCGTCCAAATATGACACACATCATGTCTGTTGTATTATCTCTTATTTGTGTATTTAATTTAAACTTGTTATAAATGTTACAAAAATGATTAATATAGTAATTTATTTATTATAATTAATAAGAATAAATAATTTTAATAACAATTTGTAAGCTTTTTATATTACCATGACATAAGTGTTGTATTTATATTGTCGTTATTATTATACCATCCTCTAGTTCCTGATTGTTTCAGTTGCCGATAACATTTGGGGCATGAATTGTAGTATAAGCCTTGATCTATGAAGAATTGACTTATTGCAGTGTTTATTGTAAATTTAACACCTTGTATAAATAAAAAAAAGGTTATTAGTTTCAGCAATAGAATTACTAAATTAAGTTTAATTAATATTAACCTAATTGTTTTCTGGAACCAATGCTTTTAACTCCCCGATTGTTATTCTGTTGGCTAATTTTTGTTCTTCAATTGATTTCATTGGTGTTGTTGATGCCAGTATGAAATCAATTTTTTGATGATAGGAGAACTTGTATATACAAAGGGGAAAAAATGACATAAAAAGATTTAAAAATTTAATTATGAAGCAAATATTTTTTTTAAATAATATGGTTTTGTTTTTTTACCTTGTCTTTAATGTTTTGGTTTCTGAAATATCTAGATCAATGTAATAAATAGTTGCTGTGTTGCTTGAAACACATGGATTCTCTATATTTTTTGTTAAGATGATTAGTATTAGATTATATTAATTATGCTTGCATATATAATTTATGTAATAAAATTTTATGAAATTACCTAGATATTGTTTTACTATCATTGCTACAAAAAGTGCTACATTTGGTCTGTCTATTGATTTCAAATTATTTTCATCAACTTCTTCTGCCTTGTTCCCCAAAGTGTCACTTGCATTTGTTCATTTCTATTAGGAAATATAAAATGAAAAAATTTAGAACAAAGAATCAGATAATATAAAAAATACTTAGATGTTGTTTAAATAAGTTTTAATATAATTATAGTAAAATATATTAAAAATTAATTACCTTATGTTTTATGTGATAATGGTGCGTCTTGGTGTTGTTTTGTTGCTGATATATTTTTGTTCAATTGATTGAGCACTTGTTAAGACAACGATAACATCGGATGACAAATAAATTCAAATTATTACAAACATATATTTATTGATTAATAATGATTTTAGTCTATTGAAATTAGTAAAGAATACTACCACTTAGAAGTTTAGTAGTGTCAACTCTTTGTTGTAATTCATCAAATTCAATGAAATTGCATTTGTGAAATGGAATATGTGATAACTCCTCTGTAATTGGAACAAAAGATGTTGTACTTACAAATTGCAACATTACAGTGTGGGTTATTACTTTTTATTTTGGCTTATTTTGATTCATGAAAAGTTACTGATGTCATAAATTATGCTCAGATGGATTTTTTTAGAAATGATTTTAGAATCACGGTCTCATACTAACCCTTGAATTACTTCATGCTGCAAATTAGAAAGATAATATTTTTAATTACTTAATAAATTTTAAAGTAATTTGCATCTATAATCTCTTAACTCTTTAGTATGTGACACTCTAGTTTCACTTTTTTTAATTTTAGCAAAACAATCCCTGAATTCTTTAACCTTTGATAGCCCTTGCTATCCACTTCTATTAAGATTCTCATAGAATGCATCATGTGACCATCACGTGTTAATTAAAAAGACAAAGATACCCTTAATCTCACACAAAAATAATAATAATAAAGAAACGCTTTAGCGAAAAAGAAAAAGGCAAAAAATAAAGTAAAATAAAATAAAATTAAGAAACGCTTTAGCTAGGAACTAGAATGCTACAAGGAACATAGATCTTCAGGGAAGAAGAACACTATAAAACAAAACCATTTTGAAGAATTTCCCCAAATTCTAAAGCTCTCACCAATTGAACAATACAGTAGTGTAAGTTCCGAAACCCATAATTCAAAAGCTCCTATGTGCAAATAGTTTAAAAAAAAAAAAGGGACACAGAAACTAACCTCAAATCTAAATGGATCAGAGAAGCTATAACCTCACAAGCCTGCAATTTTTTTTTTTTATGAACCAAATAGAAGAGAGAAAAAAATTGAAAAAAAAAACTGTGGAATCTAGAGAGAGATTTTCTCATATTTTAACAATTACACGAGGAGAGGAAACAAAAAAGAACTTGGATACTTTAAGTTTCAGAAGATCCTAAATCAAATGAACAAAGGAAAGAAACATCAAAATTACAAATTGAATTGAGAAAAATCCATGTAATAGAATCAAATGCCTATAAAGGCATACACTACAATGATGAGGAAATTTTTCAAAAAAAAAAAAAAAAGGAATTACACAGAAGAAAGAGGATAAAATCCATGAGAGTTGGAAGTGTCCATGTGAGATTGAATCTAGACTGCCACAATCTATCTCCACCACATCGAAAACTTCCTCTACCCGGATCGTTGCGATCTACGACCTACCTCCGCTATCGCTAGCGATCTTTGACCCAGATCAAGAGTTTGAATTTTTAACTTGCCATTGTTCATTCATTTGAAGTAGAAAAAAGAAAGAAGAAAATGGTTTTAGTTTGTTTACTATTGCTTGGCCATGGATGGTGGTGGTGAAGAATTCCGACAAGGTGTTGCTTGGCTGTGGATGGTGGTGAAAAATGGTTTTGGTTTGTTTTAGGTCAACCTTTTAGCTTTAATTTTGTTTTTTTATTTATCGTTTATCTAATTTATTTGTTTTTAATTTTTGGTTTTTTTAAGTTTCTTTTTTGTTTTTTAATTTTAATTTTTTGAAAAATAAAAATCATGTGATTTTACTATTATGGCCTTTAAAATTAGGTCGCATGATAAGTACATGCATGTTTCTATTAGGTTTTTGACGAAAATCCATTAATTGCCAAGGGTTAAAGTGTTCAGGGATTGTTTTGTCAAAATTAAAATAATAAAAAAAAAAGAAGTACCAAAGTATCGTATACTAAATAGTTAAGGCACCACTAGTGCAAATTGGAATTATCAAGTAAAAGATAATGTAATATAATGTTTATTGTAGTTATTACCTCTTCATTGACCAGAAGTCAATCAAGATTGATTAGACATCCTATTGTAAAGTTGTTCTTTGTTCATAATGTGCAAATTCATGCTTTGATAGTTCCATATACTTCATTTGGTCTTGGTGCACGAGTAGGTATCGTCATCTTCTCTGATTGTGAAAAATAAGAAATAATTTTCTCAGTTATTAATGAATAAATGGTATTATTGAATATATGTATAAATTATTGATAATATATTATTTTAATATGAAACAAAAATATTATTATGTATATTTTTATACAATATTGTATAAAATTTCTTTATATACAATTTTTTTATATGATTTGGATATTTATTAATTGAATTATTAATTTATATATGTAATCCTTTTAGTGTCGTTACTCTTGATAAAACAACATATAATTGTCCATGTTTAAAGATTTCATTTTCTAAATAGAAACCAATTTTATTGATCGATTGTCCTTGGTTTTTATTTATTGTCATGGCATAATAAAATTTTAGAGAAAATTGTCATCTTTTTAGCGTAAAATGCAATTTAGATTTGTGTGCAATCATTTCTATTCTTGGAATACAAACTTTTTTATTAATATTATTTGAACTTATCATTTGTCCTTCTATAATTTCATTTGTTAATTGTATAATGATAAGCCTTGTTTGTTGCATAATCTCATTGATTAGTTTAAATTTCTTAATAACATAATAGGAAATCCAATTTAAGCTTTAATTCATGTGGTAGTACACCATTGAAATTTAGAGTGAGCAAAATTTATTTAGGAGATAAAACATTAAGTTCGTCTAATTTTCTGATGAAGATGCTATTGTGTCATAACTATAATAAGATTTTAATTCATCAGGTATTAAAGATAATATATCGTTGTTAATATCATCAGTTGTTTTATTCTTTGGAGTCATTATTGCTCATTGTTTTAAATATTTCATATTGTTAAAATAATTTTTGAAATTGACATATATTCTTGTTGCAATCTTTTCAATTGGATTTGATTCATAATGTATTATGTATTTTTCTGGTATTTTAATCAATGTTGCATCTTCATTTTTTAAATCTTCTATTCCGTCGGTAGTGCCATTTCCTACACTTAGTATCCAGTATGAAAACTCTATAATTTCTGACTTCTCTTGTTATGTAATATTATTGTGTTTTAATCTCATCTTTGTTGTTCATGTTAAAATTTGAAAATGTAGTCATAACAAGGAATTGTTTATGCTTGCATTTATTATGTGTTTTTTTGTTTCTGTAGGAATAACATGCAAAATTTATCGAAAATCACCTCCTAAGACAACAGTTATTCCTCTAAATGGTTGTTCTAACCTTTTTTTTAAATCTTGAAGTGTTTTGTCTAGTACTTAAGACAATATTTATTATCATGGATGCTTCATCCCATAACATAAGTGATATTTTTCAATTAATTTTCCTAATTGAGTTCCTTTTTTTAATATGACAGGTAGAATCTTTTGATAATGATATTCGAAATCTAGAATGTGTAGTTTTATCTTTTGGTAATAATAATAATGCTATTCCAAAACATGCGACAGCTAAAATAATTTCATTATTTGATTTTATTTTGGCAAGGATTGCATTCCACAAATATGTTTTTCTAATTCCTCCATGATCATATATGAAAAAAGATTATTTTTTTCATGATTAAGTGATTCTAAAATTTGTTGATAAATATATTGTTGTTCGGTGTTTAAATTTTGCATCAATATATATAGTATTTTGGTCTTTTAATTTATTTATGTCATAATTTAGTTCTTCTCTTAAAAATTTATTATTTAGATCATCTGTTAATTATCCAATGGGAAGAGGTAAATTGAAAGTTGTTAAAGTTGATGAATTTAAATTTAATAATTTTCTAATTCGTATAATACATAATTATATAATTCGATTTCAGGTGTTTGAAAATTTAGGTTGTTGAATAAAGTTTTAATTTTGTGTAAAATATCATTTGTCATAAGTTTGCAATGTTTTTCGAATAATTTTATTGGATTATAGACATTGCAAAATAATAAGATTATAACAAATAATTATTGTAAATGATTTGATGTTAATCACAATAAAGCTTCTAATATTGATTCATCCCCTTTTCTATCATCTCTAAGTAAATCAAATGCAAAGCATGCTGTCTAATTTGTTGAAAATGTTATGTTGTCAATTGTTCGAAGCTATTCATGACTTTTATACCTTTTCGATGGAACAAAACTTATATGCACATAAAAGGTTCGTCCAATTAGGTGTCATGTTTGTCTAATAGTCCAATGTTTATATTTACTATTCCAAACATATTTAGTAGGAAATTTGATGTAAGCATGTTCTCTAACTTTGTTAGTTTTCATCCATTCAGTTAAAGTTATTTTATGAATTCCTGGCTGTTTTATTATATTAGTAAGCTATTGATCTGCGTGAAATGTTACATTTTATATACGTGGTAAATGAATTGATAGTCGTTGAATAGTTGGATTCTGTGATGTATTGGATACTCATATAACCTCTACATATCTTCATATGATGTTATGTATCGACAATTAATATAATTTTTAATTTTATCTACTTCTTGATAAATAGTTTATCCAGATCGTTCTGTACATATATTTTCTTTTATTGCTCTAATTCTATCTGGACCTTTTGTTAAATATTTGAATAAATATGTTATAAGCATAGATTGAGAGCAAACTTTAACACTAATATAAGCATGAAATTTTAAACATAGGTCTTTGTTGTAAGGTTCTACAAATCTGTTATCTAGTTTAATGCCTTCTTTTCTACATAAAAATCTATATTTTTGCGTTTGTAATTGACAAATCCATTATCTTCTTGATTACTTCATTTTTGAATTGTTTGGGGAGTTTTTTTTTAACATTCCGAGTTTTTCAGACATAGAGCATTTGTTTTGGCAATACCACATGGTTCATGCATTATAAATTTAGCTACGACATTATACTCTAATGGATTTTTTTCTGGATTAGGTAATTCTGTAGTAATAAATTTGTCTATTTTTTATTATTCATGTAGTTTTTCACTTGGTATAACCAAAATAAAAAATGACAATGTGATAAACCTCCTTTTTGAAACCAACTACATACAGATCTACAAAATAAAAAAAAAATTGTGTTAGTTTTAGTTTATATTACAGATAAACTAATTCTTTTTATTAATAAGAGAAAATTAGTATTGAAGAAGCGAACTAACCTACAACGATTTTCCAAATATTTTTTTCAATTTTAATAATGGATACAATATCGTCTAAGTTCATTTTAAAAATTCTTATAATAATATCTGGCATATTTTCAAGTTTTTGATCTAGAATTTTAGTTAGAGCTCTAGTGATTTCAGGCCTTTTTGGATTACATGTGAATGTTATAAATAAATTTGAATTTCCATGGTGTCTACAAATTACCATTGCATCTTAATAATTTTGAATTATATATCTAGGACTTCTTGTGTGGCTAGAAGGGAGGATAATTCTTTTGCCTATTACTTGTGCATTTATGTCTTCTCTAGTAACTACATCTTGAATACCTTGATAAATTTCATATCTTAATTTTTTTTTTATTCTTTTTAATATAGTCTAACCGATCTTCTTCTACAGAGCATATGTATCAACTACATATTGTTGAAATAGTCTTCCACCTCTAAACAGAGTATTGCCTTGGTTTTGACGTTGTTATGCTCTCATAGAAATTTTTTTCTTGAAGGGTTTTTATTTGAATCATTTATATTTGATTTTAAATCAATTCTATAACCATCTTCTCCATAAGGAAATAATAGAGAATATTGTAGAGCTATATAAGATGGATGTAATTTTGTAATTTTTTTGTAAAGTATTGGTTTTGTCATGGATTACAATATCTCTTTCTTGTTCATATTCACTAATATCTCCAACTATTAAACCACCATGTCATTTGAAGTGGGTAATTCATATGGATTGCTAACTGTAAATCTCTGGGCAATAAGTCTTAGTTTCAATGAAGGAATATCATGTTCTTGGCATCTATCTTTCACTATTTAGCAAAGTTTTATTAATTTCTTAGTTTCGTCAAGCATTTTGATCAAATTTTTAATTATTCATTTAGTCAAATTTTTGGAAGCATCAACGAATGAGAATATTGCCATTCAATTTTGAACTTCACTCTCTGTATCATATATATAAAGTTGGGAAAATTTTGGAGGATTATTATTATCTAGCAATAGGGATGCCATTAAATGATGTATCTGTCTACTTATTTTAAAGATATATGAGCTGTTTGAATTTTTTGTATTTGATTCTATATTATCTCCAAATGATGTTAATACAAACATAATTACAAGTACAAATATATATTTTTTTAAATGTGTACTTATAGATCCTCTATAATAATCAAATAAGTTATCTAATACAAGAGGAGTTTTTTTTTTATTAGAGCTAAGATAATTTTTCCATTTTTATAACAAAGATCAATTTGAGTGGATTGTTATTTTTTATTTGTTTATTAAACCAGAAAAGAGCAAGAACAATTTCCAAAATCAAAATAAATATCAGTAACAATGATACAAAAACACCAAAAGGAAAAGATGTTATACATAAAGAGTTAAATTTTGGTTATATAAAGGTTTTTAATTATTTAAATACTATATTTATCATAGGTAAGAAAATTACATTTTTTATTGTGATTTTAAGATGTTGACGATTGTGTTACACTAAATATTTGACTTTGAGATGTTTATGGTTCTGTTATATTATATGTTTGCCTTTGAAAGTCAAAAAATACCAACATTGCAAATCAACGTATCGTTATCACATGGTCATATCGTCAGCATAAGGAACAGAGTGCTTCATTCCTTTTCTTCACTTAAAACATGTCATGCCCTCTTTGTTGGGTCCCATCAACAACTAGTTGACTTAGGATAACAAGCTCATGAGCTTAGTCTTACTTTAGCATTGTTGGGGCTCTTTGGAGAGGGCTTGCGAACACAGACAGTGTAGGTTTTGTGGGCTCTTTTTGCTTGGGCCAAGTTGGCTGTCTATTAAGTGCTATGTGCAGCACTTTGAGTGTCAGAGACTAGCGATTGAAGTAGATCATTCTGACATTGTGATTGGCCAGAATGGATATCACAAAAAGCGTCAATGGTGGCCTTGGCTGGTTAGAGCTAGACCCAAAGAGCCCTGAGGATGATCAAAAGACAATCTTTAATTAAACCAATGGTGTAGGAGAAGAGCGTGAATAGTTTATAGAGGATTCCTTGTTTTGTGGGTTAGAATATCTATATCGGGTTCAGTTGCATGGTAAAGAGAGTTGATTGTTTTCTAACAATGCTTAGGGTAAGGCAATTTCTAAAGTATTTTTTGGTCTGCTAGGCGACATTTTCTTCAAGAAGTGAGTCTGGTTTAGGGCTAGTTTGGGTGAGGTTGTCTTGAGGGGAAGTGAGATAGGCTTTGGCTTATAGCGTGGTGATTGTTAGATTGGTGGGATTCCCCCCCTACAATGGTTTCTTCTAGAGAAACCAAGTGGTGGTCAAATTCTTAGTGCTTTGGCGAGAAGGGGTTATGAGAGAAATGGTAGAGAAGAGTTGAAGGCTTGATGAATGTTGTGATTGTTAAAAGAATTGTTGTGTTTTAGGGCTAAATGGGTGGGTATTTATTGGCTAGAGGGGAGGAGCCCTTTATTATCGTATGGCCTTTTTGCTTTGGTTGAGAACCTTTCTATTTAGGGTTTACGGTTGAAGGATGTTTTAGGACGGATTTCTAGTGAAGGCTTAAAATGACAATCCCAAAGGAGGAAAATCCCCCCAAAAATAAAAAATAAAGATCCAGTGAGACATTGAGAACTGAGCTGACTACTTTTGTGACCTATAGCTGCTCTACTATTTCGTTTTAAGAGGCCTAGGTTTCAAAGGTTTTTAGCCAATGTTTTGCCTTTTTTTTTTTGTGTTTTTGTAAAGTTCATACTCGAAAAAATTGTTTCATATTTAACCTATTTGGTAGAGAAAGAGGGGTTTTGACTTTTGGGTGGAGACATGTTGACCAAATCATGTGAGTTGGTTAGTTCATGTATCCTGATCAATCCAGGTATACTGCTTGTTGAGGTGGGTCAATTGGGCTAAAAATTTTGTCCAGTTCAAGTGGGCTTATCTTATGGATTAGGCCAAGATACCTTAATTAGGTTTCCTTCTAAGATTGGAGTAAGGTTTATAAATGAGTTTTATTTCCTTCACACCTATTTTATCATAGTTCTAAATAGATTTTTGACCTCCTAAGTAGGTTAAAAATCCAATTGGACTAGATCAAAAGGGTTTATTTATGTTCCTTTACCTTCTAGACTACAACCTACTTAGAGATTTGCATCATGTAGCTTGGGTCCACGTACATACTTGGATCATATCACGTCTTGATCCTTGCAAAAAAAAAAGCATCAACAACCGTCGAGAAGCAAAAGGTTTTCCCTCCCATTTTGCCTTTTTCGCTTTTCAATTCTTGAAACATTTTGCTTCTTTTTTTTCCCCTTTTAGAAGGTGTTTGCAAAGCATAGTTAGAACAAACGATTATAATCAAATTTTAGTAAAAACACTGTAGCATATGAGAATTTTATACTATAGTAACTTTTTTGCTTTTTTACTGTAGTTGATGAGAGCTTTACACTATTTATTAGTTAGAATCAATTTCAAACACCCTATTACGTTCTTATATCTGTTTTTGTTTCTTTTGTTTCTTTCCTTTTGGAATTTTATTTTTTTTGAAAAAAAATGTTTTTACTTTTCTTTATAACCTTATTTTTTTTTTGGTTTAGAAATGCACTATCAAAATACTTCTTTCTTCTAATTTACACTTATTATTTAATAATTTTCTTCCCACATAACATTATTAAAATATTTTGTCTAATGTGATCTTATGGTTGTCGTTAATTATCTTGTTAGACTAATTTTTCTAAAATATGTTTTATTTTAATTCATTTTCCTTCTCATATGAATCTTCAATTAAGTTTTCATAAATTTTGTCTCAATCAAAATCTTTATTTCGAAACCGTTTTAAAAAAATCTTTATTTCAAAAACAAGTTACATTGATCCATGCATTTTTTTTTTAAATTCTTGTATTAAGAAGGGAAAAAAAAAAAACTAACCACCTAAGTACGCACGTGCTTTCAAATAGTATGTATAAAAATGTTAATAAGAAAGAGTTGAGAAATACCTCCCAGTCCTTGATTAACTCCATCTATGCTCCTGTGTGCACATAGAGGCATGAACCCACAGAAAGGGTGCGGGAGTGAACCCAACTAATCCAGATTTGAGCCGGGTCAGACCCATACGGGGAAGCTCTCTCAACACCTGTTTCTTCATCCATACACAAGACTCGAACTCGAGACCTTGCTTAAGGGAGAATGAGCTCCTTGCCACCCAATCCCACAGGTTGTTGGTAATTTTCTTTTTTTTTTAATTATTGTTTAAATTGTTGGCTTATTCAAATACAAACCAATGATATACTTTGATTATTTGTTTGTGTGGAGAAATTTCTTTTCCCTTTTAAATCACCAGAATACTCAAAATAGACCAACCGTTTATTTTAATTCTATATTTGTACAGAAAAAAATATTCCTGCTTTAAATCACTGGTTTCCTCAAAAATAGATAGATTAATCCTTCTTTCGGAAATTGTAGTGAAGGTTATTTTTTCAAAACTTATTGAAATAAATAACAGATTTTGAAAATATTTATAATAAATAGCAGTAAATAGAAAATTTATTCGGTAAAAATATTTTTTACTTACTAATTTACCATGAATAATTTTTTTACAAAAATTTAACATTTTCTTATTTTTTTTCTTTCCATTAAACCTCTAATTTACTTAAAAATATACCAGAGCATTACCTATTGAAATAGAGGAAGATGAGGAGTGGAAGAAGTGGAAGAATCCGTAAAGAAAAACCCAATACTGTCCCTTCAAGAGTTGCAAGGCCCTGAAGGTTTGGCCCATAATCTAGCCCATCATATCACATGGAAAGACAGGTCCAGTGAAATTTTTCCATTTTTAGCAGCTGTCAGAGTTTTGTTTAATGAGTTTCAGTCCTTATTTCCCCTTTTGAGGATCTGGGCAGCCAAGTATTCTACAAATAATCATATTTAACCTCATAAGAATATAACTTATTACTAATAAAATAATTAGATTCAGTTTAAAAAATACATTATATCCTCCACTGGGGATACAGTTTTAAGAGTAAATATGAATGAAAAGGTTTTTTTAATTCCCCGTGTATTTTGGTTCACCCATTCAACTTAGATACCTCTGTCTAAGACTGCACGTGAACCGCAATAAATGGGCAGGACATTGAAACAACTTGCATAAGTTTCCATTCCCATGTGGGATATAGCCGTCATCTTTATTGATCTCCCAAACACACCTGTCCTTGTAA
>CAMOHE010047562.1:0-11388 GCA_946598075.1 Artocarpus hirsutus
TAATATATTATATTGATACATTTAATGTTAATACTATAAATTATTTTGTCAATTATACAAGATTCCTATATACAACCAAACATAGTAATGTATTATTCCTAGAAATCTAATAGAAGATTCCTATGTATAACCAAACGTAATAATCTTGGTTCTTGGGAATCATATTCCCTACCATCATTTTCCCAGGAATATGATTCCTACTGATTATTGCATACCAAACGCCCCTAAAAGGTTAAAATCTCAATCTGGGTTTAAAATAGAAAAAACCGGTGTAAAGGACACATTTTCTAAAGCCCAGTTGGCCTGTCAGTTTCTCTAGTCTAGCCTGCCAAATTGCATAGTTCGGCCTGTTGGCCATCTGGGTCCGACCTGTCGATGATATGAATCTCGCCTGCCGAACTAGGAAAATTCTGTAAATTTTTAGACTTGGGTCTCGGCTTCCTCAAGCCTAAATCCTCATTTTCAACCTATTTTCTCAATTCCCAAGCATACAAAATAGTAATAGAAGATAGAAAAATATAATAGAACACTTTTAAACTAATTTAAACAAGATTTACATAGAAAATTCCAATTAAATCCAAAAATGGGAAAAAAGGAGAAAAATAGAAAAACTTGATTTAAATCCATTTTTCATCAAACCAAGCCTAGATTCTAGATGTTTTGAGTCTCACTAACTTAGATTTAAGGTTTTCCAAGCTCCTATAACTCAGATTCCAACATTTTAAAGAAATTGAAGATTTAAAGAAAAAGTTTAAAATTTTGGAAAAAATAAAACTAACATTGAATCCAAACTTTAAAACAAGTTTGAAGTAGCTTAATCGTGTTCCCTGACCTTCAATCCAGTTAAGAATCAAAGCTTGAGTTCAAAATTTTGAGTCAAAAGAGAGGGAAGAGAGAAAAAGAGAGGTAGTGAGAAAAAGAGAGAGACGTGAGAGTGTCTGAGAGTGAGAAAGAGAGAGCACGTGAGAGAGTAAGGAAGTGAGGGAGAGTGGGAGAGATAAATAGAGAGAGGGAGAGCAAAACCAGAGAGGAAAACCGTGTGTTATCCATGATTTTGCAAAAAGAGACGTAGTTGGTATTGACAAATTATTTTGTTTCAAAATTTAAAATAACAAATAAAAATAATCAAGAGTAATTAAAAATAATTAGAAATATCATTAATTTAAAAATATCACAAAATAGTCAAATTAAGTTTCAAAATACATCATGGCACATTAATTCACCATTTTATATACTAATAACACTTAATTAATTTCGAGACGTTATATATTATGACAAATTAATCATGGCTTTGGGAGTATTTGTTTCATAACAAAAAAAAAAAAAAAACTTTTGTTTTCTTGGTGGTTGGTTGTTAATAGTAATTCCTTAAATTGTTATTGCATCTTTATTAACTATATAAGTCAAAACTGTTATAGGGCGCACATGTTTACATCGAGCAACAATTTACAGAAATCCCTAGTCCAACTGAAAATTTGAAAACCAAATGAAAAAAATTTAGCTGTGGAAATTGAACTTTCCAAAAACTTGTTGTTTATTATTTTATTTAAAAAATATAAGATTTAGATTTCTTTTTACCTTTTAACCACATGTCAAAGAAATAGCAAAAATAAGAACTTAAAAATAGAAAAAGCATCTTGAATAACAAAATAAGAAGAAAATCCTAATTAGATACATGACTATAAACAATGAGTTTCATTTGAATAAGCAGGAAAAAAGAAATTAGAATACAGATAAGTTGTTACAACACCCTTTATAAAAGCACCCTTCTTGTATCAAGTAAGAAAAATTCTATGTCCTGCTCTCTTGGAAAGTGGAATTTCAGCTGACATGGTTTGCCAACAAAGTCTAACAACAATTAGGCCTAGAAATAGGACCACCAGTCCAAAGAGCCAAAGTTCTGGCTGCTTATTATATCATGCGTGTTTATATAACATATATAATATATATGCACATGACATAGGAGTGAGAAGTAGAATATGATGCATAATATAATACTAGCGTTGAAAATATTGTATAACCCTAAGAATTTTTGTTATCTACCATTTTTATATTTTTATATGACAATTGTTTATTTAAACACCGCTATATGTAACTACATATATACACACACACATGTACATGTGTGTGTATACATTGTTAATGCCGAAATGGACAATTTTGGTTTTTGACAAGAAAAGAAAGAGTACAGCAATCAACGTACATTTTTCCTGACATTTAGCTATTCATTCACGAGTGTTCATGATATATATATATATATATAGATCTTAATTTGCTGTGTTCACCAAAAAAAAAAAAAGAATATATACATATAAATAAAGGTATATCTTGTGACCTTTTCTTGTCATTCTTTAATAATGTAGAGTTCGGGAGTCTTACATTTTGTTGTTTTGGTTTTGGGTTTCAAAACCTGATCAATTCTGTTTCCTCCAGATATGAGGCATATTGTCAGTCTGTTATGTATACATGTTCAAGAATTTTGTCCAAACCATGGATTTAGCAAAACCTTGCATAATTTCTTTTGCAGCTTCCCAAGAATATATACATATTGGCTTTATATGTTTCCACTCTCATGATCATTTCAGGTCTATATGATTTGTGCTATAAAGAATTTCGATTGAGACTTCTCATCCCCAAACACACTTATCTAAATTTTGGATTCCCATTTGGTGAAAAATTGTCCTTTTTTTTTTGGATCGAATCTTGAATATATATATATATATATATATAAATAATGATTTGCTATTGCTTAATTACTTGTAGTTGTTAGATTAGATGACAAAGAACATAACCTAACAGAGACAAAGCAGATCACCTAATTGGAAGAGTTTTTAGGTTTATATGTAACAGTATGTATATTAGGACTAGAGAAAAACTAAATATCATATCATAGGCTAGTACATAAGTAGGTCCTATTAGGATAGATATCCTTAAAGCATGTGATGTTTTGTAAATGACAGATTTATAAATAAATAAAATAAATTTTTTATTATATTTGTATACATGTATTTTAAATATTTTATGAATATCATTGAAATTCTATAATTATTTAAGTGACCTTAAATATTGCATATAAGTATTATATATAAGAGGATAATATTTAAGAATGATAATTAAAATGGTCAGTAATATATAATTAATTGTTTTAATTAATTATTCAAATAAAGTATGAAATCTTTAATTGAACATTGCTAGTTTAGGTAATTTTCATTAAGAATGAAACCGTCTTATCCAAATCGTTAATGTATTAAGCCATTAAATGAGTGCACTGTACATAATGAGATTATATAAGACTAAGATATGATGTGATATGAATAGTTAATAATATCTGTTAAATATAACAAAATTTAATCGCGTTAACTGATGGTCATATATAAGATAATCTTAATGTTGAGTTATTAGCAAACTTCTATTTATGACATTATATTTTTTGATTTACTAGACACGAATTTGAGAATCAAATCCTATCCTTTGTAATTTAGATGCATGCTGAAGTAAGTAGCTGAGAATGTTAATATTATAAGATGAAATCTATTCCTTCTCTAATGAGAAGTAGAGAAATAATTCTATTGAGTATTGATTTAAGTCTTGAATAATATGAACACTCAATTCATGATTAAGTTCATAAATTTATTATTTATTACAAAATCAATGGTACTCAAGGATAAAAAAGTAATTAGAAAGATTAACAGATTATATCTATCTTTAATTATGAATTATTTATGGAAGATCAATTTATATGCAATGACTATATCAAATGGACGACTCCAAGATATGAATAATTATATAATATCAAGAGTGCAATTCTAAGTTTTTTAGTAGAGCAACATTGAAATTTATAAAGGAGTAATATATTGATTAAAGAGTTTGATTAATATATTGATTTTATTGGCGCTTAAATTTATGAGTCCATTAGTCTGTCACCATCCTTGTAAACATTGTTTGGTTAAGTAGAATTATTGGTTTAATTAATTAATTTAGAATTACAAAATTCTAAATTAAATATTACTCAAAATAAGATAATTATAAATTAGTTTATAATTATTAAATAATATGAGTATTTAATAATAAACAATGACTAATGTTCAAAGACATATAGTGGGTCCCATGCACTATGTGTGGTGCACATAGGCACAAAAAGGGTTTCTTGTGTAGGCCAAAACTTGTTACAAAGTTTCCACATTTATAACTTTCTAATTTTGGATAAATGTGATTTAATTTGAAATTAAAACTTAAATTTGGAAACTAATTAGATTGGGTATTGATAGGAGATTGGCACCATATGTACAGAGAATCTCTCTATATGAAGCACCGCATGCAAAATATAGAAAGGAAATGTCACACCCCTAAATCGGAGTAGTGACGTGACAGTTTGATTAAGCTTATCAACCAAGGTAAATTTAAATTCCAAAAATTCCTAAAATTTTAAAAACATTTTTAAGGAAATTATAAAAGTAACAAATTAAACTTATGCAAAATTTCATTAATATATAAATATGGCAAAAGGGAAATTACTGAATCAACCTCAAAGTTAAAGAAAAACTTAGAATCCGCCAAATACCGTTGGGGGTCCCACCGGACCATACAACAGTGCATATATAGTATAGATATAAAAAGAAAAATACAACTAAACCACACTCAAACATCATGAATCAAAGAGCATTATTAGAGTTTCATTATTACATGTCATGATAAAATAGGTAACTATAGCAACTCACAGACTCTATAAGTATGTCAGCAGCAATCTATCAGCTGTGTATTGCAAACCACCTTGAGGGGGGAAGTGAAACAATAGAAAGAATGAGCGAAGGACTTTGTAGGAATTAAATTCTGAAACAACCTATATGTGATAAAATAAAATATAATACAATAAAAATAAAATATAATATAATAAGAGGACATAATAGAATTTAAAACAAAATATAAATTAACTTATTCAATTTTGAGAGTTCTTATTGTTACCATTATATGATTTATCTTAAATCATACTTTACTACATATTGTGTGCAAAGCTTAATATTCTTTGGAGGTAAAATGTTTCAAACTTTCTCACACAAAAGATAAATTTGAGGAAAAAAATTTGTCAAATTGACCCCTTAAACTAAACTAAACCGAGGATCAACTAGAAAAACACCACTTCTATAGCATTATTTTTAATCATATAATTTTAAAGAAAAAGTTTGAAACCTTTCCAAAGAATATGAAGATATAATTGATCATAAATATTTTAAGTTAAAATACAACAAACAAGTATTATGTAAAGGTATTTTGATCTTTTAACTAAGAGAAACGGTATGAATCGATAAATAAATGGTTGTATATAATGATGGCAATAAAAAGTGGTTTACCATCTAATTTAGTCAGATGTATAAAAGGCCCAGCTCAATTAGGTTATTATGCCCTTGTTTCCTTCTTTTTGTCGTGTTTCTTGTGTTTTCAGTTAACCGTTAAAACCAAGCTTGTGGAGACTAGCAGTGTTTCACTTATATCTCCCTCCTCAGGACTCGAGATGGAGCTCCTATCTTCACCTCCTTCAGTTTTTCCTGGTATGCGTTAATTTATTATTATTATTTTGTCCGTCTCTCCCACTCAGACATGGAGAGAGAGAAACTCATGTAAATACTAAATCTGTTCTAAAAAGTCTTTTGACTCTTATCTGGGTCATGACCATGTCGTTTTTATCTTCATTGGGTTCCTTTTTGTGTGACTTCGTCAACACTGTGCTACGAATTGGCTGCAACTTCTGGTTGATATACATATACAGCTCTTTCTGTTTCTAATACTCTTTCTAGGATAGCTTCAAGTTGATTTTAGTGGAATTACTTTAAGGGAGGGGAAAGGGGAATGTATATATAGACTATTTATATATATTTTTGTTCCATAGTTGTTGTATATTTGTGTTTAGGGTTTGTTTGAATTTACTTTTACTTTTGTTTTTACAAGAGAAATATAGGCTTAATCTATTGATTTACTGTTTGAACGGTATATTTTAAAAGAACTTTCTAAAATTTAAATGGGGTTTTAATCTTCTTGTTCATTAGGATCAAAGATGAAATGGGAAAGAAAAAAGAAATCATTTGAGATTCTACAACAACTTGCCCGGTGGCAGAGTTGGGAAATTTTTTCAGCAGAAGCAAAATATGAAACATAACAAACTTAAGTGGGGTATAGTTAGAATTCTCATGTATATATTTTTATTAAGTGGAGATTAATTAAAATTTTATCAATTTCTTGTGAGCACAATTAAAATTTTTTAATATGTTAAATCTAGTAAAAATAAAAATAATAAAAAAAAAAGCGTCAAAATCTTCCATTGAGATCAATGCGGCTCTGCTAAGCCAAACTCACAACTAAAAGAAGTCAGTATTTCATTCAAGCCACCAAATGCTGTTTCTAATCTCAAGTTGCTAAAAGCTGTCTTCAAAATGCCATGCCAAACAGGCCTAAGATAGTAAGACTTATTGCATATTTATGGTATGAATGTCAAAGTACATGTCTCAAGAGGAAACTTTGCTTGGGTGAGGGAATGCACTGCGTTCGGTGCAGCGATGGCGTCTGTGCAAGTGGCAAAACTGTACTAGATTCGGTTTGGATGCCGGACTTGCGAGAAGTACATTTCACCACAAGAACTCGAGAAGTGGGAGTGGATGTTTTCCTAGGAGAAGAGGCATCCCCATTTCTTGTTCAGCCGGTATTGATAAAGATTCATACGTGCCTTCCAGTGAGAAGCTAGCCGGTGCAAGAGTCATTCATTCTGTAGCTCCTGCCATGGGACACAGTCAGGTACAATTAGATTTCCTGCTCGCTTTCCTAAAGGCATATTTCAATGACGATTTACGAAATGAATTTTGTTTTTGTGGCATAGTTATTTCTCAGTAGTACTATTGTTTTTGTATCTGATTCGTGCAGATATGTACCTCTAAGGCTCTAACTGTGATCTGCATAGTGATGTTAACAGGAATCTCACCAGGAATCCCATCTTAGAGTCCCTTCAATTGTCAATGCTCTCGAAGAGATGAAGCTCACTCCGATGGTATGAAAACATTGTGTAAAAATTTTAGGTCATCTTTCACTATAGCCTCAATCTGTCCGAATTTGCTCGCTTGCCAATACCATGATCTTTGACAATGATTCTCAGCCCCATATTGTAGCATTTAAGAATGTCTTTAAAGAGTTTATGCTGAAGGCAGGAACAATTATTTGACTTTTCGAAGTTGAGGACAATTAAAGGGGTCAGAAAATCGGAAGAATATAGGAACTGCTTAGGATTGAAAGAGTTTGTTGTCAAGAGTATCATTTTCGCTCAATTGTTAAATTTTTGAACAGCATGTTTTTCTTCTTTTGTTAAATTTAATTTCCCTGTACGCGAGAGACGATGAATGAATAAAGTTTTAATCTTTTGAATTTTTTTTCACTCAATAGAAGAAGATTAAGTTTTTTTTTTAATCAACTTTGTTTGTTCTTATGTTCAGCTCTGTGGCTCAGAGATTACTGAACTCATAAACTTCAAGCCTGCCTCAGTAGACGACATTGCAAGCGTTCATACGAGGAACTATGTAATGGGCCTTGAGAAGGTACTGTTTTTGACTTTTCTGTATTTTGTTTTCTAACAGAGGTAAGCCATGCACTTATAGACTGATCCTTTAACGAAGTTTTAGCAGTAATTTTATCTAACAAGCTTTTTTTAGAACTGTGTTCATCTCCAAATGAATTCATGGTAAAGGAAGCAAAGTGCCTGATAGCTATAGCGAGCCTTTATCAAGCTAATTCAGGGAAATTTGCAAATTTAGAATTATAATTTCCATGTCGACTCGTCTTTTATTCCCTGACGACCCTAATTAGTCCTCTTGATCATTTATTGCGTATTCCTGTTCTTTTTCATGCAGTGGAAAACAACGCAGAGACTTATGCCTATGAAGTTGATTTTTCCGGTGCTGTAGTGGTTTTTCCTGTTAAATATGTTTACATCTGTCGTTTGTAGGCTACGGATGGGGCTTCGGAGCAGGGTATTATTTTCATTGAAGGCTCTGGACCAACATATGCTACTGCAAACGTAAGTCCAATGATTTAGATGTTTCTTGTTTTCTTATTCTTGTTGATATTTGCAACTTCAATTTCACTGACTTGGTCAACTTCTGAGTAACTGTGCTCACTGAGCTGAGTAGACAGTTCTTAATGAATTTTTAGAGTTGTAAAATGGATGCAAACCATAAGGCAGTTCCAAATGACAAAGTCATTCTAATACATGTCAACATCTTGCGAGATCTGTACAGTTGTTGAAATGAGAGCGTGAAATGCTAAAAAAATTCTTTTTGGATCCTCTGTTAAGAGCTGGAAACTTAACAGCTGTAGATATTGCCGTTGACTGTTTTGCATCCTAATACTTTGCTACACGAGCAAAGTCTTCCTTTGGTTTCCCTAATGAATGGTGTTTATTATGCAGACATTCCAGAACTCACTAGTTGCAGCTGGAGCGGGAATTGCCTTGGTTGATTCCGTGGTAATGTCTTGGTCGGTCATTTGGTCGATGAATGTAACATGAAACTTTTGCATATTGGTCTGTGCTGGTACTATTTCATGAACTGTTTTCATGTGTTATTTGGATTAAACTTTAACTAAAGGAAAGATTCTGATTGGAGACGCTACATTTGAACTCTACGATCATTGTAAGGTGTACAAACATTCAATCTCCTATTTTAGGTTGTAGCATCAAAGCTAAGCCAGGACCAACCTATAGGTTTTGCTTTGATAAGACCTCCTGGACATCACGCTATACCAAAGGGTCCCATGGGGTTTTGCGTTTTGGAAATGTGGCCATAGGTGCTCGTTACGCCAAAGTGTACACGGCTTAAAGCGCGTATTTATCATTGATTTTGATGTTCATCATGGGAATGACACGAATGATGCTTTCTATGAGGACCCTGATCTATTTTTTCTTTCAACTCACCAGGTAAGTAACATGCTTCGGTTAGACCATAGTAATTATGTGTTATCTTCTAACTCACAACTAGAGATTGAAACTGTATTTTTGTCGAATTCCATATCTTATAAAAACATGGCTTTCCATCATAAATGCAAATATTCCCACTTCATAAAGATTTATGCACACACATGCTCGAGCTCACAGACAAATATTTATGTGTACATGGTTTGTGATTGCACAAAATACCAACATGTTCTAGATTGAATGCTTCAATTTCAGGACGGAAGCTACCCAGGTACGGGTAAAATTGATCAGATAGGCCGAGGAGACGGAGAAGGAACAACTTTAAATGTACCACTGCCAGGAGGCACAGGTGATATTGCCATGAGAACTGTGTTTGATGAAGTTATTGTACCGTGTGCTCAAAGGTTTAAGCCAGATATTATTCTTGTTTCTGCGGGGTGAGCAACATACACGCCAATAATGAACATGTTGCAATTTGTATTTTTCTATGTGAGGTCTAAAGTTGTTCATATGATAGTCTTACATCAATTTTATATTTCAATTTTCTCATTTTATCATTGCTTCTAAAAGAAAAGTTCTTCGGCCTAGTTTGGAATTGCAGACAAAAGGAGAAGTAGAAATATAGGTCAAAATTTAAAAGTTAGTTAAAAATCTAGCTTCTCAAGATATAGAGGGCATTGGTAGACGTGCAAAGTACTTTTATGAAAAAAAATGCTACGAGATACCTGTAGTGTTAAACGTCTCATACTAATAAAATGTAATTTCCATACTATAAGACTTACGTGTATGACTCACTTTCTATTAATTATAGTGCTTAACACCAGTGGCGTCCTTAAGCATTTTTCCTTTATGAATTTTTTACAAAACACACTAGTTGCATCGTCGCATGTGCAAAAGGCCTTTTGGGGGTCTCTAAAAGCAATGCTAGAGTTGCCCCTTGTGTGAACCAAAAACTTTATTTCTATTGCCTTTATCATGTGATAAAACTTGTCAGGTTTGATGCTCATGTACTGGATCCACTAGCCAACCTGCAATTCCCAACGGGACATGCTACATGCTTGCATCTTGCATTCAACAACTTGCCAAAGATTGATGCAGCTGTCGCTGCGTGTTGTTCTTGGAAGGAGGATACAACCTCAGCTCTCTTTCATACCTGGTTGCGGACTCGTTCAGCGCCTTACTTGGAGAGCCAAGCTTGGCAATGGAGTTTGACGACCCTGCTATATTGTATGAAGAACCATTAAGCAAGGTTAAGAGTGCTATTGAGAAGGTAAAACACTTGCATACCTTGTGAAGATACAATATGTTGTTTACCTGCCTCTATGTACACTTCTGCACGTATATATAGTCATTGTATAAGGACCACATCTTATAGACATTTAGAATGTGTACAACTTTAAGCACTTGCTAGGTGCTATAAAACTCAAAATGTTTTTTTTTTTTTTTCCGTTTTTTAATGGGGCTTATCTATTAATTTGATATTGTTTGTAAGAAAAGAAAAAAGATTTCATCAGTTATGGATGTAACTGAAGGGTCTTCAAAAAAGATGTGCAATGAAATATCTATGATTTGTGGGAGAAAGTAAAATTAGCCAACAACGTTGAGGTGACGCGGTTTGTCTCCCAAATAGCCATAGCTCAATACAGCTATTTCTCTGCAAGTATCACTACAGCCAGTCGCCCAGCCAACTATTTGTCTTTTTTACATTAAAAATAAATAAATAAAATAAAAGAAGTAAAGTTCTGATCACGCTTTGGTTACATGAAGACAAACCTCTTAGTCATTTTCAGTTTGATGATTTGATTAGGGAAGGACAATTTCGATGCAGTTCATTCATATAATTTATTTTTCTTTGCTGTTCATTTTTAGTTTTTTTTTTCATTAATTTAGGCAGACTCCTGCCCTCTCCACGTCTTGTGCTGCTTAACCTTTTGTGATTAATGAACTTGTGTTTTATTTAAATGAAAAAAGAAAAGAAATGTACACCAACATTAATATTAAGGCAAGGTATACTCAGAAGCAATAAAATAGAACATGACTAGTAGAAACTAGGGAATTTGAGAATACATAAAATTGTGTCGAGACGTGGTTATAAGCATAATCTAGTGGTAAATTTACATCTGACTCTATTTTAAAGTGTAAAGTTCAAAGCTCTTATTTCAAGTTCAAAAAATAAAAATGGTATAAGGATCTTAAGAAATGGCAGAATTTAAAAGCTTTAAGTAAATTGCCCCGTTTTACTAAAAGGTCCCTAATTTTAGATTATTTCTCCTCTCTCCATCTCTTTGTCCTCCCTCTTCTTTCCCTGTCTCCATTACGCCTGGTCGTGACCGGGTGATCTACTTGATATTTCTACCTTCAAGTTCTAGTGCTTTGAAAAGAAAAAGAAAATGGTGGGAGTCGAACATGAAAATGACCGAACTTTTTTTTTTTTTTTTTTT
>CAMOHE010047563.1:0-117471 GCA_946598075.1 Artocarpus hirsutus
GTATATGATGTAAATTAACTAACCATGCAGTTTTAATGTGGTAATGAATAAAACCTTAAGGTGAGTAATGGTTTTCCCTACTGAGCATGTTGTCGCTCATTCCCTGATATGTTCATCTTTTCAGGACTCACTAAGTGTGAGGTGGCTATAAGAAAAATAGTTGGAAAAGCTAGGTAGCTATATTACGTTGGGATGGCTTTGAATGCAAAGAATGATCTTCATGATAATGTAAGCATCTATTGTTACTTTCTGTGACTGTATTAAGATTTGTTGAGGGTTGAAATGATGATGATGACAGTTGTATATTATTAAAATTTAAGGTGCTATATTAAACTGTGGTTTATTTATTTTTTTATGTTTTTATTTTAATTTGAGAGTCTTTATTTAAGTCCTGGGTGAATTACTTTAATGATTTATATTTATTTTCTAATCTTTATTTTATTTAATAAAAACTGTTAACCCCCACTTAGGGGCGTTACAAGGCCCGCTATTACATTATGGCTAGCATGAATAATGTGCTACAAGCTTAACATGATAATTATGTGACTGCTATGCAAATCTTGGATAATTTAGAAGGCATGTTTGGAGGCTAAGCCTTTACAAAATGGTAAAGGACTCTTCGAAAGCTCCTCAACTGCAAGTAGAGACTGAGAACGCCCGTGAAGGAGCATATGATCGTCATGGGTTACCTCGTTAAGACTTAAACCCATGGAATTTACATAGATGCTGAATCATAAATGACTATAGTCTTTGAAACTCTCTCTAAGGAGTTTATCCCATCTAGAGCTTTATATAATTTGAGCAATAGACAAGATATTACCTTGACTGGACTGATGAAGCAGTTACAAGAGTTTGAAAATCTAATCAGGGAAGCTCTGATTGGTGGGGAGGCAAACTTGACGGCTGCATCTAGTTCCAATCCTAATTCTAGGAATGGAAAGAAGTAGAAGGCTAAGAACAGGAAATCTTCTATCCCAACGAAGAGCAAGGACAAGAATAAGAAAAAGAGAAACTCGAAGAAGCTAAAGCGCTTGTTCTACAGGAAGGTTGGGTAAATCAAGAAGAATTGTAAGGACTTCCTATCTCGAGAAGGTAAGTGCGAACTTCTGGTTATTGAAATTTATTTAGTTAAGGAATCAAATGACACTTGGGTCATAGAATCCAGATCAACTAATCATATTTGTGTTTCTCTACAAGGATTCAAGGAAATGAGAAGTCTACTACATGAGTACTTTATGTTGCAAGAGCAATATTTCCTTAGTGTTGGCTGAAATAGCAGAAGACATCCATCTTTACTTTGATAGTTATAGGACTTTAGTTTCGAGAGATTGTTTTTATGTTCCTAAACTTAAAAGAAATTTAATTTTTGTCATTTGTTTATTTAAAACTCTTATTTAGTTTCTTTTAATAATAAAGTTATGATTCGTAAAAACAAATCTTTTATCTGTAATAGATGGATGCAAAGCAACCTATACTTTATCAAATCTAAGATGGACTTACTGCTTAACACAGAGGTTAATAATAACTCTAAAAGACTTAAAACTTCTCACTCTAATAAGACTTATTTTTGGCACTTGCGATTAGTCATATTAGCCTAAATAGGATTCAAAGGTTGGTAAGGGATGGACCCTTAAGTCACTTAGAGGTAGAATCTATACCATAATGTGAATCTTGTTTGAAGGGCAAATTGACCAAAAGACCATTTGGGTCTAAGGGCGATCGAGGTGAAGGTGTTCTAGAACTTATGCATAGTAATGTTTATGATTCCATAAACATAAAGGCACGAGGAGAGTATGAGTGCTTTATCACTTTCATTGATGATTACTCAAGATATGGGTATGCCTACCTAATACATCATAAGAGCAAAACTTTTGACAAGTTCAAGGACTTTCGAGCTTAAGTGGAGAAACAATAGGTAAACTCATAAAGGAACTTCGATCAATCGAAGCGGAGAATATCTCTCCAATGAGTTCTTAGGACACTTTAATTAATCTAGGCACTCCGTAGCAGAGTGGTGTGGTTGAAAGAAGAAATAAGACTTTGTTGGACATGGTTAGGTTCATGATGAGCTATTCAATTACCATATCCTTTTGAAGATATGCACTACAAACCGTATGTTATCTTTTGAACAATGTGCCTTCAAAATCGGTTCTTAAAACTCCTCATGGGTTGTGGATGGGTAGAAAGACATCCTTAAATATATTTGCATATAGGATGTCCTATATAAGGAAGTAAATATGTTGGAAGCATGTTCAAAAGTATGCATGTTTGTAGGATATCCAAGAGGGACAAAAGGGGGTTATTTTATAAACCAAAAGAAAATAAAATCGTGGTTTCAACCAATGCGACTTTCCTTGATGATATTTACAAGGACGACTTTAAGCCTCGTAATAAAGTAGTACTTAAGGAGTTAGTGAGTGAGTCGATCCTTCTGGGGTTCTGGTTGAAATAAATCCAATCAATATAGAAAAACTAACCAAATAACAACCTAGGGAGCTTCAACATAGTGGGAGGATCGGGTGTCAACCTGAGGGGTATATGTTCAATGGTGCAGCTTACTTGGCTAAACTGGTTGAACATGACAAGGATCCTTACACTTACACAGAAGCTATAGAGGATGTTGATTAAAAGCTCTGGACAGAAGCTGTGAACACTGAGATAAAGTCTATAAAGACTAATCAAGTATGGGAGCTTGTGGACCTTCCTGAAAGGGTAAAACCCATAGAGTGTAAGAAAGAAAAGAGCCGATGAAAAATTTGAAACCTATAAGGCTCTGCTGGTAGCAAAGTGATACATGTAAAAGGAAGGAATCAATTACGAGGAAACCTTTCGCCTATAACCATGCTTAAGTCCATCCGCATTCTCTTATCTATTGCTGTCACTTTCAATTATGAGATTTGATAAATAGATGTCAAGACGGCCTTTCTAAATGGCTATTTTGATGAGACCATATATATGGTGTAGCTAGACCAGTTCAGAGCTAAGGGCCAAGAGAATAAGGTCTGTAAGCTACTAAAGTCTATTTATGGACTTAAGCAAGCTTTTCGTTCTTGGAACATAAGATTTGATCAAGTGATCAAGACTTAGAAGTTCAAACAAAACATGGAGGAACCATATCTTTACAAACACAATAAGGATAGGAAAGTGGTTTTTCTACTGCTCTATGTAGATGATATTCTGCTTATTGGCAATGATGTTGAGGCATTATCATCGATCAAGAAATTTGACATGAAGGACTTGAGTGAAGCTAATTATATTTTGGGTATCCAAATCTTTCGAGATAGAAAGAACAAAATGATAGTTTTATTCTAAGTTACCTACATAGATAAAATTCTCAAGAAGTATGCAATGTAGAATTCGAAGGAAGGTAGGCAACCATATAAATCTGAAATTACTATTTCCAAGAAAAACTCTTCAAAGTCTGATGAAGAAAGAGAGAAGAAGGTGCCTTATGCTTTGGCAGTAGGTAGTCTCATGTATGACTGGACGTTTGTTATATGATTGGAATTGTGAGTCAATTTCAGTCCAATCTAGGACCAAACCACTGGGTTGCGATCAAGCATATTTTCATGTACCTGAGAAGAACTAGAGATTATATGTTAGTGTATTCTGGTGAGGATCTAACACCTCTCGAATACACTAATTTGGATTTCCAAACCTATCTGAATTTGAGAAGATCGACTTTAGGTTTAGTGTTTTCTTTAGGTGGAGGCGCCATTGTTTGAAGAAGTGTCAAACAAGATTGCACTTTAGATTCAACGCTAGAGGCCGAGTATGTGTTAACTAGTGAAGCTTCAAAAGAAGCTGTGTGGCTCCGCAAGTTCTTTGGAGTAGCAATAGTTAATGCTAAGGAACCAAGATTTCACAAGAAGAGTAAACATATACATTGAAAGTATCATGTAATAAAGGACTTCGTTAGGCGTGGACATGTTGTAGTATGCAAGATTAGTTCCGAGAACATTATAGCTAACTTTTCACGAAGACACTACCAATAAGGGTTTTCGAGAAGCATGTAAAGACTATAAGAATATGAGACATGTCATATTTACTCACTTAGGCTAAGTGAGAGATTGTTAGAATAGTTGCCTTAAGGATTAATGGATGTAATATTTTTAGAAACATTTAATCAATAAAGAATTTATTATTCATATACCAAATATTGTCCTCTTTATGTTCATTATTGTTGAATGTATGATAAGTAAACAAAAGTCTAAGACTTTTAGTCTAAACCTTTAAGAATGTGTGTATGATAGACATATTATGCTGAAGACATGAATCTTAAAGATGATTGTCTAAATGATAAGGTCCACAATCGAGGGAATAAATTTGAGCACTTTATTCATGTTAAGATTATTATGTTGTCCACATCCCTAATGGGAGATGACTTGTCATGGTCATCAAAGTGGGACTCCACGAATAGAAACATTGGTAATTGTCATAGGTGATGATATATTGGATCGGGAGAAAAAGTTGAATTGATTTGATTAATAATTTCGTTTGTTTAAATCAATTCACTTTTCATAATCATATGTGTTATGAGCCCGTATTCTTGACTTGTATTTTTTGATATACCAAAGGGTGATATTTTGATTTTATGATGGTACGCATACCAATACGTTAAAGATATGACTCTTAATTGACGTAAACCCATTGTTCATAAATATGAAATCCATGGCTCTTTTGTAAAGTTAATGATATTCTCTTATAGGCATTATCCTATACTTGAAAGACTGAAGCGTTCAAACATTCAGATACATAAATGTAACCAAATGGCATATTATTTATAGATAGTAAGTATTCTAATGGTGAGATAATATAACAAAAGATAAAAATAATTAAGAAGATAAAACAGAATTTATCCTTAAGCCAATTATAAATATCCTATGGGAATGTTACACATTACGATATGTCATGGACGATTAACTTATTAGAGCTTTGTAATTTTATATAATTGGAGAATATAGCTCTAAGCTTTTAGTCGAGTAGCGTTGAATTGATAATTATAAAGTATATGCATCTAGGGTATGTACTTTTATAATCATAGGAAGTTTATCTATATATGTCCATCATGTCCTTTTTGTTAGCTAATAATAATTCTTGTAACGATACAACATGTTTTTCCTACATATTAGTGACTTATGTTAATTATTAGATTGACTGAAATTCAATTAGAGTGAATTTAATAATTTAGGTTAGTGTATTGGTTAAATTAATTTTGTGAATTTGAATTAGTTAGACAATATTTTATTTGATATGGGATTATTTGTATATGACTATTTAATCAAATAACTTCTCTATTTGGGTTATTTGAATTAAAACTAAGGCTTTATCTAAGATTCTCGTATAAAATAAGATATTCTAAGATCTCCAAATTATCACTTGGTTGGCAAGTCGGTGGTTGAGTTTGGCAGGTCAGTGTAGACAATTTGCAGGCGGATGTAGTTAGTTTGGTAGGCCGGTTAAGCTGGTTTGGCAGGCCGATCTTCTAAATCAGCATGCTAAATATGCGATAATCCAATTACATGTTTTTAAAGTGTTTTTCCTTAAAAGGTAATACAGACTTGAACTTCGAAGCCTAATCTGATAAAGACTAACCCCAAATTTGACCACTAGATAAAGAGAACTATTTTATTGTTCCTCAGATCATTTGAGAAGCATAGAGTAAGTATTTTGGTGAGAGAAACTTTATAACTCCCAGAGAGCTATTATGCAAAATATAGAATCTTAGTTCTTGGTTTTCTCAAGTGGTTGGAAGGAGAGTCAACGAATGAAAGGTTGTACGACATGTGACCACACGCACTTCAATCGTAAATAGAGAATAACAAGGCCAATTAGTCGAGGCTCTTTTGGAATGTTCTTCTCTTCTTGGTTTTTTTACAGACTTCAATATACAAAAGAGATGCATAAGATCCATTATTAATTTATGTACTTAGCGTGTCAAACTTGTTATTTAGAAAAGACTTTGTTTTAAAAATTTTAAAATTCAGCTGCATATCATTTTTCCAACATTTGGATGTTTCTAAGAAGCTTTTGATTCTTAGAAGTCTTTGCTCAAACTTCTCATCAAACATTGAATCCTAAAATAAAAATAAAAAGAAATAAGACACCAATAGAAACAAAAACAAAAAGACAAACTAATAACAAATTAATTGAAAATTCAATCCCTGGTAATGACATCAAAAGCTTGATAGGTATTTTCTCATGTACGCAGGTATACATGGTTGTATCAAATAATATAGAATGTGAGTTAAGTATCTTTCCCACGGGGATTATTTTAATTTATGTACACTTAATTTTTATTTTTTATTTATAATTATATTTTATTATTAATTATTTTTAGACATATATTTTACCAAAATAAATGGGGGTTAATCAAATCAAAATAAGAGAACTAAATAAATAAAAATAAATTGGGGAATAACAATCAAAATGTGAATTACAATAACAAAATTGAATAGAAATAATGCACAATTCAAAGATTTAAATCAATAATGACAAAACTAGTTAAAGGTTCATTTTCTACTAATAGACAATAATTATGCAAAGATCATAAAATTATTTCTAAATTTTTGTTGACTTTGCCAATTGTAGATAGCAACAAACTCTGCTATCTCAATCTTTACTTTGTAGTTTAGTAAAACAAGTTCTTCACTAAATCTCTTTCCATTAAACAACCTAGAACAACGTCTCTAGATTCAATCTAATAGAAGCATTACGTTGAAAAAAAAATAGGTTGATCTAAACAATAAACACATAAGCTTAGTTTATTTAACTTAGGTTACGTTTTACATCACAATTAAACAAAAGCCTCCCACAGTCGTAGATCATAATTTGCTACTAATGGTTAAAAATGCAAGACAATTATGAATCAAGATTTCAACTTAGCATTAGGCGATTTCCTAGACTAATTTAGCTACGCACCTAAATAAAACAAGAAAATAACCAAAGCATTAATAACAATGAAAAATAGACAATCTCAATTGGAAATTTGGAGAATAACTCATACAATAAACTACCTAATCATGTCTAAAGCTTTCAAATCACCTTTAACCAAAAATAAATGTAGCTAGACATAATTGAAATTAACAATAAAAAATTAAAAATTAACAACATTTGCAGCTCAAAAAAATGATAGAATTTGAGGATTAGTGATGATTTCTAAGAATCTTCTTACAAAAGACTCCTCGAATCCCTCCTTCTTCCCTCTCTCTCGCTCGCTATTTTTCTTTCAAAATTCTACGTATTTATTGAAGAGTAAATCGAGGGATTGATGCCTTAAGCTAAAGAACAACTGTCTTTTTATTGGCAATCCCATGCTACCATATTTAGCATTTCAGTGGAGTAGTTGCATAATTGATCATTTGATCTAAAAATCTATTCTTTTATTATTATTTTTTTCTCTTTTCCTCCAATTCGACTCCATTCTTTCACTTTTTCTTCAAAAGATTGTCCACTTGATAATTGTTTCACGAAAGATATGAGGAAAAAAATGAAAACTTTTCTTTTATTATTTAGTTTTTTTTAATTTGTTGATGGCGCTAGTGATAAAACTTAGAAAATGCATATTTCTTAAAGCTAAAATCAATCATTTTACATTAATATTTATCGTTAAACTCCTTAATTAAAGCAATTATGTGTTAAGCAGTATTTTAGTGTCTTAGTATAAAAATATGTTTAATTATAATTTTTAATATTTTTTTATGTTTAGTGATATTTTTAGTATTTTTAAAATCATTACCATATGTAAACTAGTAGTTTAGTTTGAAATTAATTAAAATCATAAAAATAATATGTGATAATTTTATTTTGAGTCTTAATATGTTTTTATACATATTTAAGTTTGTAAATATGTTCAATAATATTTTTAGTTATTTTTAAAAATATTTTTGAGTCTTAAAAATTATATCTTTATCAAACTAAATAAGCTTGAAATTTTAAAAGTTTGTAATTATTTTTGGTGTGTTTTAATGTAAAATAGATATTTTTAATATTATTGTAAATATTATGTTTGCAAAATAATTACTTTTTTTAATTTTCTATCTTTAGATTTGAAAAATGCCCAAAAAAAGGAGCAAAATGGCACTAAAATAGACAAAATCAGAGAACAAATAATCAAGAAATTAATAAAAATTCAAATATAAATTGGAAACACCATATGGCTTCATCTTTGCCGTTGGATGCGCCACCAAATGAACTAGGACCATCGGATTTCTTGCCCCATGTTATGTCCTTGCTCTAGCCGCCAGACAACAGGGCCTGTGTGTCAACGCACTCAGACTAGCTTTAGATTTGCTACAGCCATTTTCATGTGAATCTTCTTTGCTAGTTGTTAGATTTGCTTGCCTTGATCGATCCAACAATCACAGATCTACCTTCACTTTGCCCACCTAGTCCCATTTCTTTCCACTCAATTCGTGCCGTTAGATTGTAACTTTAACGCTCTAGATCGCACCATTCACCGTACGTCTCGCCGCCTCACCACACTAGATTACAAACCCAGATTTGGACAATGATGAAGGCCTATTAGTGTGGAAAACAAAAGAAAAAGTGATAGAAAGACAGTAGTTTGACAAATTAAAGTCGAATTTTTAACAAAGAAAGAGTAAAAATTTATAAAAAAAAAATGCTAAAACAGTAATTTTTGAAAGTACATAAATACCGAGGCCTTTGGTATCAAAGGCCTCAGTTGTGCACCCCTTTTGCAGTATACAATTACTGTTTAAATTGACGTTTAGTTTTTTAGTTAATGTTTTTATAAAATATTTCCCGGTTTATACTATAAAAATTATACTTAATAATAATTTTAGTATTTTATAAATATATCTTTTTAATTTATTTTTTTAGCTGAGGAGAGAGGGAAATTTTAGCAAAATTACTTTAAATATTTTTAGTTTTTTTTACTTTTCTAAGCATTTATAATGCTAAATTATTTTCTCAAAAACTTAGAATTTCAATGTTTTCTTGCCTAGAACTTTGCCAAAATTCTGGTTTTGATTTTTTGATAATATAAACCGGCACGGATAATGCTTGGGAGGACGTTGATTAGCCGAAGACAAAGAATGACTCAATAAATGCTTTCCTTATTATTTTTTGTTGTTATTTTAGTTAAGTAATATTGAAATTCTGCTTGTTTATTAAGTTAAGTTTTTGCTATATTATAAACATAAAATAGCACAGTAAATGCTTCATAATACTTGATTTATTGTTAACATAGGATGGTATAATGTATTCTTAAACCAATAAATTAATAAATAGAAAAACTAAAATTTGTTTAAGTTAATTGCTAAAATGAAACCTTTGAGCCTTAGCATTATTATAATTACTATTTAATCCCTTTTAACTTGTTGTTATCAGTGTAGTTATTGTTAAAGTTATTTGGAATGAATGGTACTTATTGTTAAAGTTTCATTTTAACTTAAGCTACATTTCTTGTTATTGAATGTCCAAAATAACGAAATTCTGAAAATAAAACATGCTGTAAAAAAGATATAAAATATTGTGAATAAATTTTATAAATGATAAATTTAAATCATCATGTTTTTCAACTTTAAAATAAATGAATAGTTAATATAATAAATATAATGGACCTCAGCAATATACTTTCCATGTGGGTTCAACCTCAAATTCACCAAGTTTTATTGCTTGTATAACTTTATACTTGAGGTTATATCGGATTGTACTTTTTAAGACCAACAACAAGCTTATTTCTTCTTTTATAATATATTACGTATACCTACTTTAATATATAATATTATATATATCTATCTTTATCATGAACTATTACATATATATACACTTACTTTAATATATACTTGGACATATTATATATATACTATAATATATATACTATTTTATAATATATCCTATATATATATATATATAAAGATTCTTAAAAACGTAATATTTACGGTACAGAGCCAATTCGGTTACATTAAACACACTACTTAAGATTTAAAAATATATTTTAATTACTAAAATATATTAAAACATTTTTACAAATTAAAACATAGAAATAAACACATTTTTACAGAGATTCACAAAAATACTTAATTAGAGGATTTAATTACAAATAAAAATGCAAAAAGAACGATCTCAACCCCATAAATACATGCATTTTTACATGCTATCATAGAATCTATAGGATTCCAGATATGCATAAAAGATAAACTCAATGGAATGTGTCATCAAAGTCATTAAATCAATTAGATAAAGGATTATCTTTTGTTTAAATGAATTGTAACAAGAGGATCAGAATATGCCCCGCCCAATAAGCTATAAAAGAGGCCAGCCCTAGAAGGCGATCTCAAGTCCTTTTTTTTTTTTCCACAAACCTTTGCTCTAATTTTTTAAACAGTTTTCACATAGTGAAACATCCTATCCCCAGAAACTCCCTTAATGGATGTAGCCTACAATTGAGGTTAATTACTATAAAATCTTCGTGTGTTCTTATTATTTTTCCTCACTATTTGTTTACTTCTTCCATGACTAATTATTTCAGTAAAAAATTTAGAGAGATCTTCACTTGACGAGTTTTACCCATCAACAAGTCCCATAAAGTGCGAAATGAATATTAAGACAACATTATCATGTCATCTTATGACATGACCCTGTTTTCTAATACCACATTCCTTGTACACACGCCGGTCCACTTATGCTCCATCTTCGGCTATAGTCTACCTCTATCTACAACATGATATAAAACTAAGTCAACAAAATCTTAATAAGTGCCAAAATCTTAATAAGTGCATACTTATTCTCACAATATCATATAAATTTTTAATATAAGCACATGTATATCTTTTCATCATCATAAACATAAGAGCACTTATAGAAAAATCATAAGAACTTGTCCTTTAGCCTTTTAAGGGAATACATTCATTTTATCTTTATGCCCTAATCATGACATTGTTAACATTGTTGGCGAATCGTCATGAAAGAAGAAAGGTAGTTAATTCTAATTCAAAGGTGACAAGTTCACCTTGTGGCATTAACATTTTCATTGGGGTGTGTGCCATGCCTTAATTAATTGTTATGTATAGGTACATATATACTTTCCTTTAACACGTTATAATAAAACGATTGAAAGAAACAATCATTTAAAACATGCTTTGAAAAATCATCACAAAAGTCTTTGGAAAATAAATGCTTACAGATATATACATTAACTTAAATACTTTTTAGCATTTATATCATGTTGTAGGTGAGATTATACTTTCTTAGTATTCAGCTTACTTAACCTTCACTTAGGTGACGTAGCAGCGATTTTTGGTGTGTTCGTCTGTCGAAGTGTTCATGTCAATCATTCATATAATACATGAAATTAATATCCATGTTTAAAATATCACCTAGTGTAATATTACATCATCAAGCATCATTCTTCGTGCAATAAAACAACTTTGAGTCATAAATATACACTTAGGCTCAAGACTTATAAACGTAAACAGTTTGACCTTTAAATACTTAGAGAATTTAATCTTAGGATCTATGCAAATAAAAGTGTTAAAACTCAGCCAAACTATAGCTATCGTATAGAGGCAACATCTAAATTTTTATCTCAGGAAAAACATTAATTAAAATAGCCTTTTCAATTTTTTTCAAACGACCTAACAATTTGCCAATCACCAGACTAGACAGAACATAAAATCTTTGTAAATTTTTATCTTACAATACACATATAGACATAGGATAAAAAATTTTCAAAAATAAAGTAACACATATTTATAATCCTCAAAAATTTTTCTACCAATCATAAAAGCTTCATTAGATAATTAAACAAATTTTCTAAATTATGTAATAAAATATATGTCATGTCCCGGGGTATGGGAAGTAACGTGGTGGATTAATTAAGTTAATTTAATAAGGATTTAGTTATAAATTAGATTTTAGAATCAATTTTATTAATAAATATGTGATAATTTAAAAAAAAACGTTTATTTAAAGCTAACGGCTATAATATTTGAACAAATGAAATAATAAAATAAACAATAAAGAATAATAAAAATAATAAAAAATATAAGGTGAGGCGAGAATGGTCCCACTGGCCCACATCTTGTGCACACACACAGTGCTGACAATATTGTACTACAACTACAGTCTAGAATAAAAGAAAAAGTTAAGATCTTACATACCTTGTTTTGCTATAATACAACCTACTAAAATCTTCTACTAGTCGCAAGTCCAGACAGTGGACTCTTCTCTGATCCAAAGCTGATATCCACTTATGGGGTAAGATTTTAAAACAAATAAAACATGAGCGAAAGGCTCAGTAGGACTATAATTTTGAAAATATTTAACTTTAAAAGAAATTTCATTAATCAAATAAATATATAGAAAGGAACCAGAATAAACAAATAAACAGATGAAAGTTTAATAAAAGCTTTTCTTACCAAAAATAAATTAAATAGGTCGACCAAAAAGAATACCATTTTTTTTTCCTGGGCAAACCATATGTAAATCACCACCGTAGTGGCCCAGCTGGGTTTCGGGACCTGCCCCCAAGGTCGCGCACTATACTACCCGATCTCTGATATGGCATCATGCCCCAAAATATATATATATATATCTCTTCATGATTATTAAATTCTCTTTTTACCAGATATAATCATTTACATTCATTATGAGGTTTATTATGAAATCCACCTCAATCTACTATTTGTAAAAACATTCAATAAAAATGCTCTTTCAATCAGCTATTGAAAACATTTTGATAAAAATCCCTTTTTGGCTAAAAACCATTTTTAAAATCAGGTTACCAAAGAAAAAGGGTATAAGTCTTACCTCAATACTCGTGTCGGTGTCCCACACCATAATTTCGGTCCGCTATACGTTAGCTCCGCGGATCCACACATAACCTTGAATACAAACTAGGTCTATTAGTATCTAACCCGAGATATCCTAGGTTATTAAACTATCTCATGGTGTCCTAGTGTGCCACTTAGGTTTATAAAATCATTTTATAAAGTCAGAATTTCAATCAGGGTTCAAAACGACAAAAATGGGTGAAAAATCACAAAATTTCATCATACCCGATCGACCTGCCAGTCGCCCTAGTTCGGCCGGTCGAACTATGCAGTTTGGCCTACCGGAGGTCCAAGTCCGGTCGGCCGAACTTTTCCAAGTCTGGCCTACCGAACACTTGAATCCAGCCTACCGAACACGAAGTTCAGCCTGTCGATTTGAAAAAATTCTAGAATTTTCCAAGCACGGGTCTCGGCCTCCCCGAGCCCAAATCTTCAATTTCAACTTGTTTTGTCAATTCTCAGGCATGGGTAATAGTCATAATCAATAAAAAACATAGTAGATCACTTTTCAATGCATTAAAACAAGTTTTAAACAAGATTTTTGAAAAAATCCGAAAATGAGAAAAATTTGAGAAAAATGAAAAATCTTGATTCAAATCCGTTTTGATGAAACAAAGTTTATATTCTAGCTAATCTAAGTCCATTTAACCTAGATTGATGGTTTTCTAAGCTTAGAAAAGCTTAGATTTCAAAATGCAAGAAAACTTGAAAAATTTAAAAAGTTTAGAAATTTTGAAAACTAACATTGGATTAAGCTTTGATTCGAGTTTGTGGTTACTCGATCACGTTCCCGAGCCTTCAATCTACAATCCTGAAGCTTGAAATCAAATTTTGTTTCAAAATTTTTGAGAGAGAATGTGAGAGAGAGAGTGAGAGAGAGCGAGAGAGGAAAGAGAGAAAATGAATGAGAGAGAGTGTGAGTAAGGTGAAATAAATAGAGGAAGAGCGAGAAAATTAGTTGCACAAAACCATGTGCAACAACACACTGTTTTTAAATAAAAGTTACTTGGTATTTAACAAATCATTTTATTAAAATTTAAAAATAACAATTAAAATTAATCAAGAGTAATTAAAAATTATTAAAATAATCAAAAGTATTATAAGTTTAGAAATTTCACAAAGTGATCAAATTAAGTTTAAAATAATCATTATGGCATACTAATCTACCATTTTATATTCTAATAACATCTGATTAACTTCAGGGTGTTACAATATATCAACGCTCACTTGACAATAAGCAATACACAATCAAAACTCTATATTAAATAAAATATTTCCTATAAAAATTCATAAAAATTACCAGAAGTATAAGACTTTCAATTTCATGACATATCCAAAAATTAGCATTAAAAAAATCATATAGAACACTCGTTGGAACTTAGAGACAATATAAATTTTAGACTTGCCAAGCAATGAACACCATTTAATTAAAATTCTCTATAAAATACAATATAATTCATATGGCCTTAATAATTTATATAAAATGAATAATATGTGAATGAACATTTTCAGAAAAGAAATTAGAAAAATGAAAGATCATAAAAATTCAATGATGCAAAGTTAGCCAATAACGTCCATAAACATATTGCAAAATAAAAAATCATTATTGCACATGTATAATCATCAAACCTATTATTTTTCCTTTGAAAAAACCTATTATTTTTCATACAACATAGTAAGACTATTCTTAAGCATTTCATATGAAACCAAAACCATATCTAATTAAAATAAAAATAAACATATTTATAAAATGGTCAAAATTTCTAAACACACCTTGTTTTCTTAAATTCTTTAAGAAGGAAAACTTTCAAGAAAATAAAATTTTAAATATATGGTGCATAAGGCTTAGAGAAGAAAAGAAATCATAAAAGTCTAGAGGAATTATGTCTTTATATTCTTTAAAAATAGTATGTTTTTAACTTTCTCATAGATATTGAAAATTAAAAAATAGTGCCATAGAAGTAATACTTCTTTAATTGACCCCACAGTGTGGGTCAATTTAAGAAGTACTACTTTTGTGGTATTGTTTTTTTAACTTTACTACTTTTATAAGAAATTTTAAAACATACCATTTTTAATGAATATAAAAACATTATTGTTATCAAGTATTTTGGATTAAAGTTAGGTAAATATCTACTATCTAAGAATATTTTGGTTGTCTTAGCTAGGAAAGATGCATAGATCAAAGGGAGGAAAAAAGTGGTAAGACATAATATGGTAGTAGAAAGGGGACAACTTATAGAATGCCCAAACAAACCACTTATTAAAACTATCCATTTATTTGAAATTAGGGATTTATTAAAAGACCAAGTTACCCTTCCTCTCGAAATGGAACTTGACAAGTTCCGTCATGGAACATGCCTCTAGTCACTAGATTAAGGTGCCAAATTGTAACATGTTAAGTTTTAACTTAGAACCTACTACATTCTAACAATTTTTTTTTTTTTTGAAACAAAAAAGCGTAACTGTCTCCAGTCGTCAATGCAGGTGTGAGATTGTCACTTGGTAGATTCCAACATAGAACATACTAGATTTTAATATATTTTTTTTAAACAAAAAAATACCAATTGCCTTCAGTCAAAATCGCAAAGTGTCGGACCATAATGGAACCTGCCAAGTTTCATCCCCAAAACCATCATATTCCATCCTAGAACTCATCGGTTTCTAACATTGAACCTATCAGATTCCGTCCAAAACATGGCCAGAACTTGCGAAAACTAATAAAACATTACGGCAAAAAAGAAACACAAAAACAATAACAATAACAATGTGTTGTACATCCACTTAGCGTTCCTAAAGTGAGAACTATTTGATGCTTTTGGTTGTGTAGAAATGTTTTCTTTTCTCTTTTTGGTCTTTTTCATGGTTTTTGTGTCTTGCGTTTTCATTTCTCGGTGATTGTTGGTCTTGGATTTTGATTTAAGACAGTCGTGTTGTGATTCTTGTGATCAGATCTTCTAATTGTCTCATTGTTTTCATTATAGATCTGGATAGAAATTTTGGCCATTCGTGGTTATAAAATCGAGTGTTTGGCTTTTTGTTTTCTCGGGTTAATATGAACAGCGGTGTATGAGCTAAAACCTCAAATAGTATATTTTGGCTAAACGAATTTCAGAAATGGATTTTTTCTTGGTTAATTTTTGTTTCTGATTATAGAGGCTGAATTGCCTCAGAAAATGGCAGAGTGAAAGATGTTGGAAAATTAATTTTTCATGTGGGCACACATATGTAATTAAATGTGTTATTTAATGCTATCTTAAAGTAAAGCCTAAATTAAAGTGATATAATTAAGATAAAGTTGGAAGGCTTTTTGGGTATTAAAATAATATAAGGGTTATATTTGTTAATATTATATGTGTAGATACCAATTTGTAATTTTCAGATTTTATGATGGGCGAAACTGGAAATACACTAAAATAACAAAAGTTATTTATTCTAGTTATGGTCCCTAATCCAAACGTGCGTTTTATTTTCCTGTTTCTCTGAAATCCAATCTTCATAGAAAACTTAAGGAGTACGTATTGGATTGGAAGGCAATAACCCAAATCAATCCAAGATCATGAATTCAGGTACTCTTTTGCAATCTAGATATATTCTTCTCAATGATTTGACATGAACTATCCCTGGTAGAATTTGGTTTAATTTGTTCCTATCAAGTGACATCAGAGCGATTTCATGTTGAATTATTGAGAAAATTTTTTCTCAAGAATTTTTGGTTGAATTAAAGATAAAATTACGTTACTGTATTCATGCATATGCATACGTGTGTTTGGTATGATTTAAGTCATTGTTCGGCTTTCGGTTTCAATGTAGAATTTCCTTTGTTTGTTTTGCATTCGCATGCGTGCCATTAAATGCATCAAAAGTTGCTGTTGTTGATGCATTAATTGATGTACTGATCAATCAAATCATTAATGCGTTCTGTTTCATTTATAATATAAGCATTAAAAGATTGACTGTGGATTCAGGCTTATACGATTTCTTTGAAATTGTTTGTTCGTTGGGTTAAGTAACTGAAGGTTAACCGGCGGCAAACTTACTGCTGCCGGGAAAGAAAATCAACCGTGACCCTCAGTTGACGCTGGAAAGGGAAAGTTGTCGCCTCTGGCAACAGCGGAGGAAGAAAACGGTGGCCAACGCCATCCATGTAAGAACAAAAAAAAAAGGAAAACCATGGCTGTTTTGGGTTTCGTCGGTCGCCCGTTCTTCCGCCGCAGGCGACGGCGCTCACTGAGCATGGACGACAGGTCGCGCCGGCGAGCAGAACCCTAACTGAAGCGGCGATGCCTGGAGACTGTTCCCAGGGTTCGTGACCCCTGGGGATGACGTTGGTTATGGGCTTCGGCCCAGAACCTTCAACTGGTTACACGGGCCCAATAGGCTCATGACCAGGTGAGACCCAGGGGCTCAACCCCTGGGTGACCCAAAACACAAAAAAAAAAAAAAAAGAAAAAAAAAGAAAAGGGAGACGGTTGGGTAAGGACCCGGGTTGGGTCAACCTAACCCGGCCAGCTTTGACCCGGTCAGTGGGTCTACAGTCAACTGTCAACATTAACTTTGACCATTGACTTTGACTAGGTTGACTTTTGTATTTTTTTTTCTTTTCTTTTTGGGTCAATTTTTGGATGCAACTTTAAAATTCAAATTGTGTTTTTGGATTATTAATATTATCAAATTAATTAATTGAACCAATAAGCTACCAAAGTAGCCTCTTTTATGGATATTAATTAATTTGTGATATTAAGATAGTTGTGTAAATTTAATTCATGCAAATATTAATCGGCCCAAAGGAAGTTTAGTATTTAGCATAATTAAATTTATACCTGTGGTGATAAATATGTAACAATTATATGGTTTTTTTTTTTTGTATGTGAATAAAAGTGGATCCAAAGATTAGCTTATTATTTGACATAACTTATTGTTAATATTTGATCATTGCACCAAGAATACCACTTACAAGTTAATATTTCTGTTCAAAGACTAAATATTAATGTTGTTACAGGTTTCTTGTGATGGGATTAACCACTGTTTGAATTTTATTGGTTGTTTTATGTGAACTCTTATATGAATATGTGATTTTGTTCTTTGTTCAGCTATTGCATCATCTTCATCAATATCTACAAGTGTTAATTCCATTCCTATGCTGAATGGGACTAACTTCAAGGACTGGAAAGAGAATGTGTTGATCGTTCTTGGTTGCCTTGATCTGGACTTGGCTATAAGGGTAGACCGTCCCACTATTACGGATTCTAGTTCCATTGAGGATAAAAAGGAACTTGAAAGATGGGATCGTTCTAACCGAATAAGTCTAATGATCATTAAGAGAGGCATTCCAGAAGTCTTCAGGAGTACTGTGCCTGAATGAGGTCACTACAGCCAAGGGTTTCCTTGAGGCCATTGAGAAATGCTTTGCAAAGAATGATAAGGCTGAAATAAGCACACTTTTGGCGAGCTTGATTTCAGTGAGGTACAAAGCAAAAGGAAACACAAGGGAGTACATCATGCAGATGTCTCATCTTGCTTCAAGATTAAAGACACTAGATCTGAAAATTTCTGAGGATCTTCTAGTGCATCTTGTCTTAATTTCTCTTCCTGCACAATTCAGCCAATTCAAGATCAGTTACAACTGCCAGAAAGAGAAATGGACTCTTAATGAGTTAATTCCTTATGTGTGTAAGAGGAAGAAAGACTAAAGCAAGATAAGACTGAAAGTGCTCACTTGGCTAGCACCTCTAAGGACAAGAAGAAGAAAAGAAAAACTCATAAAGCTGCTAAAGGTCCAGTACAAAAGAAACAAAATAAGGATAATAAGGATGAAAATCATACTTGTTTCTTTTGTGGTAAACCTGGACACATGAAGAAGGTTTGCACCAAGTATCATGCTTGGCGTGCAAAGAAAGGTAAGCTACTCAATTTGGTTTGTTCTGAGGTTAATTTGACTTCAGTGCCAAGACACACTTGGTGGATTGATTCAGGTGCCGCTACTCATATAAGTGTGTCTATGCAGGGTTGCTTCAGCTGCCGAAAGTAGATTGATGCTGAAAGATTCATCTATGTGGGAGATAGCAAATCGGTAGAAGTTAAAGCAACACGGCATTTTAGGTTATTGTTAAGTACTTGTTATTATTTGGATTTGAAAGACACTTTTGTTGTGCCGTCATTTAGGCGGAATTTAATTTCTATTTCTATTTTGGACAAATCTGGATACTGTTGTTCATTTGAAAATAGTCAATTTAGTCTTTCTTTAAATTCAAATTTTATTGGTACCAGTTCTTTATCAGTTCAAGATAACCTATATTTGCTTGATACAGTTGCTTCTTATAATGAAACCTTGCATGTTAGTTTTCGTGACACAAAACGTAAATTAACAGATGAGAATTCCGCTGTATTATGGCATAAGCGATTAGGACATATTTCAAGGAAAAGGATCGAAAGGATTGTGTTAGATGAAATTCTTGATTCCCTTGATTTTACAAATTTTAAAATCTATGTTGATTGTATTAAAGGGAAACAGACAAACAAAAGGAGACTAGATGCCAATAGAGCTATGGATGTCTTAGAATTGATACATATGGACATTTGTGGACCATTTCCTATGGCTTCATGGAATGGTCAACAATATTTTGTATCATTCATAGACGATTACTCTCGGTATGGCTATCTATATCTCATACATGAGAAGTCATAGACTTTGGACGTGTTTAAGTCATATAAGGTTAAGATTGAGCTTCAACTCAGCAAAAGAATTAAAGCTGTCAGATCTGACCATGGTGGTGAGTACTATGGTAGATATGACAGATCAGGTGAACAACGTCCAGGACCTTTTGCTAAATTCCTAGAGGAATTCAGGATAGTCCCTCAATATACCATGCCAGGTTCACCTAGCATGAATGGTGTAGCTGAGAGACAAAACCGGACACTTAAGGACATGGTGAGGAGTATGATTTGTCATTCCACCTTACCTGAATCCCTCTGGGGTGAAGCACTCAAGACTGCAACTTACATTCTCAACAGAGTACCAACAAAGGCAATAGCCAAAACACCTTATGAGCTTTGGACAGGCAAAAGGCCTAGTCTGAAGCATTTACATACTTGGGGTTGTCCAGCTGAGGCAAGGCCTTATAGGCCTAGTGAAAAGAAATTAGACCCCAAGACAGTGAGCTGCTATTTTATTGGTTACTCTGAACGGTCAAGGGGTTACAAATTTTATGATCCCACTACTAAAGCTATTTTTGAGACGGGAATTGCAACATTCTTTGAGGATGTTGAGTTTAGGGGGAGAAATAAGGTTAGAGACTTTGTCTTTGAGGATGAATTTGATCCTGTTTCTCTTGAACGAGAGGAATTGGTTCCTATTCCCACAATTGCTTTTGATAATGTTCAGGTTTCTATCTCTGACATTGATCAAGTTGCAAATCAAGAACAAATAGACATAGTTGTTCAACCCCTTGAGGTACAAACTCAACAACCTTAAGAATTAGAACCTCAGGAACTTGTGTCATTAAGGGGATCCACTAGAGAGAGGAGAAGTGCTATTCCGGATGATTACATAGTATTTCTCCAAGAACATGAGGAAAGTGTTGGATTGATGGATGATGATCCAATCAATGTTCGTCAAGCCATGCATAGTTCGAACTCTCAAAGGCGGTTGGATGCCATGAAAGATGAGGTAAAGTCCATGAAGGACAATGACGTTTGGGATCTCATTCCATTACCTGAAGGTGCGAAGCCCATTGGTTGTAAATGGATATTTAAAACCAAGAGGGATTTGAAGGGTGATGAAGAGTGATATAAGGCTCGTCTTGTCGCTAAGGGCTTTACTCAAAAGGAAGGCATTGATTATAAAGAGACTTTCTCTCCGGTTTCAACGAAAGACTCTTTTAGGACGATTATGGCACTTGTAGCACATTTTGATCTTAAGCTACATCAGATGGATGTTAAGACGGCGTTTCTAAATGGTGACATCAAAGAAATGATCTATATGGTGCAGCCAGAAAACTTTGAGTCAGGAGACCCAAAGAAGATGGTTTGCAAATTAAAGAAATCCATCTATGGGCTTAAGCAAGCTTCTCGTCAATGGTATTACAAATTTCATCAAGTGATAGTCTCATTCGGTTTCGAGATGAACGCTGTAGATGACTGTATATACCATAAGTTCAGTGGGAGAAAGTGTATTTTCTTGGTATTGTATGTTGACGACATACTGCTTGCCACCAATGATATAGGCTTATTGCACGAAACTAAAAGATTTCTATCAAAGAAATTTGGGACGAAAGATCTTGGTGACGCCTCTTTTGTGTTATGAATTAAAATACACCAAGATCACTTTCGGGGTATTCTTGGGTTATCACAAAAGAGCTATATTGAAAAAGTGCTTAAGAGATTTAGCATGCAGGATTGTAAACCAGGAGATGCCCCTGTGGCTAAAGGAGATAAATTCAGTTTAAGTTAGTGTCCTAAGAACGACCTTGAGGTTAAGGAAATCAAAAAAATCCCATATGCTTCAGCTGTTGGGAGTTTGATGTATGCTCAAGTTTGCACTCTTCCAAATATAGCATACATTGTTGGATTGTTGGGCAGATATCTAAGTAACCCAGGAATGGATCATTGGAAAGCAGCCAAACGGGTTATGCGATATTTACAGAGAACAAAAGATCACATGCTTACATATAGAAGGTCAGACCAACTCGAGATCATTGGTTATTCAGATTCGGATTTTGCTAGATGTCAAGATAGTCGTCGATCCACTTCGGGCTATATTTATTTGCTTGCTGGAGGAGCTATTTCTTGGAAGAGTGCTAAACAGTCACTCATAGCTTCTTCCACTATGGAGGCAGAATTTATAGCATGTTATGAGGCATCCAATCAGGGAATATGGCTGCCAAACTTTGTCACTGGGCTACGAATTGTGAACAATGTAGAAAGACCACTTAAGTTGTTTTGTGACAATAAATCTACAGTCTTATATTCCAATAACAACAGGAGCTCTTCAAAGTCAAAGCATATAGAGATTAAGTTTCTTGTTGTTAAAGAAAGAGTTCAGAGTGGTCAAATGTCTATAGAGCATATTGGTACAAACTCCATGATAGCGGATCTGCTTACAAAAGGGCTTCCACCCAAGTTCTTTCATGAGCACACTGCTCATATGGGTGTTCAGTTGCTTGATGATATGCAGTTTTAGTAGGAGTTTATATTTGAATGCTAATTTTCTTTGTGTATAGACATTGTGTGTTTGTATATGTTTTCTGCAAAAATAAAGAATACAGTTTACTTACACTCTGATTTTGGTATGGTTTTGATCTCATTCAGATATAAGGTAGGACTAGTTGGAAATAGACATATTTAGATCACTTTACATGTAATTTCCATGCTACACATACATACTTGATCTATGTCATTTGGTTATATTGATATGCGTAATCATTGATGGGTCTAGTTACGCTGCATTTGTGACAAAGGCCGCTCTGGTTCTATGTTGATATGATCAATGGACGAGATTGTTCAGGAATACACTTATATGTGATAGCAAAGGTTGAGCTCACTAAAGTTAACACATTTTGTAAAGAAACATATGTGGCCTAAGTGGGAAATTGTTGGAAAATTAATTTTTCATATGGGCACACATATGTAATTAAATGTGTTTTTAATGCTATCTTAAAGTAAAGCCTAAAGTAAAGTAATATAATTAAGATAAAGTTGGAAGGCTTTTGGGTATTAAAATAATGTATGGGTTATATTTGTTAATATTATATGTGTAGATATCAATTTGTAATTTTCAGATTTTATGATGGGCGAAATTAGAAATACACTAAAATAATAAAAGTTATTTATTCTGGTTATGGTCCCCAATCCAAATGTACGTTTTATTTTCCTGTTTCTCTGAAATCCTATTTTCATAGAAAACTTGAGGAGTATGTATTGGATTGGAAGGCAATAACTCAAATTAATCCAAGATCATGAATTCAGGTACGCTTCGGCAATCCAAATATATTCTTCTCAATGATTTGACATGAACGATCCCTAGTAGAATTTGGTTTAATTTGTTCCTATCAAAAGAGAGATCTGGAGATCGACTGAGTTCTAGCAACAGTAAAATTACAAACAAACAAACAAAACATCATTTAGGAATGAAAATTTTTTAAAAAAATGAACTACAAAACTTGGAATCTCCGGCAACAGATGGGTCAAACCTTTGCGAAAATCTTCGGCGACGCGGTCGATGGATAAGGCTTAGCACCTGCAGGAGATATCCGTGGATCTACAAGCTAACTCATGGAGGTCGGCACCTACGAGAGATTGCACGGATCAAGCTACCAGCATCGTCGAGGTTGGATCTGCATTCAAAATTAAATGCGACAGGCGCGATTTTAAAAGATCGAACACAATGATGGAACAAAGAAGCTTGACAGTGACGGCGTTTTCGTATTCGTCGGAGAAGGAGGAGAAGTTGAAGGAGTCAAAAGGGAGAAGGTCGTTGAAGCATTTAGTGAAAAGGAGAGGGTGGTGATAAGCAAGAGGCAGAGTTGGAGGCGCCAGCGGAGGAGATGGAGAGAAAGTAAAAGGAGAAAGACAGGAACGAGATAGAGGGAAAAAAAATTTAGGGTGTAGAGACGAGACTGGGAGAGAAAGTAGGAAAAAAAAAATCAGAATAGATAAAAAAGTAAATGAATAATATTTATTATTAAAATAAAAATAAAAGGGGTCGTCTTGAAAAGACAAAAGTAAGGGGACAGTTTTATTAGCAAGGTGAATGATAGGCCATTCCCTGCAATTTGCTCGGTGAAAAAAGTGGTACGCCATTAGGCCCACAGGTGTCCGTCACCAAGCCCATTTAGCGCGGTCTTTCTTGGGCCCTCGGCTCTTTTCAGACAGGCGAGTGCACGTGAAGCACGAGAGCTTGCACCGCAGGAAATCCATCTCTCTGACTTGCCGTTCCTTCTTCCCCGCGTGAAATTCTAACCGAATATCCCAATAAACCCCAAGGCGCTGACCGTTGACATCGATCTTATCTTCTCCCCTGTCCGTCACTTGCTTTCCTTGTTGCCTGGTGGGACCCATCCTCGCTCTTCTTCGTTGTACCTTTCCGTTTCTCAAAAGCAACTCGCCTGCCGTGGGTGCTTCTACTTCTCCCTTTCTATAAATCGGCGAAACATTTTTTTGGTTTTTGTTTCGAAGTGTTGAGAAAGAAGGAGATTTGTCTTTAATTTATCTGGTTTTCAGATATTTATATCTAAATTCTCGCTTTCCGTGTTCTTGTACCGAATTCTTGGTTTTTGAGGTAATTGGAATTGAAAAAATTGATGGAGATTAGCGGAGTCGGGTCGCAGAATGGTCCGGCGACGTGCGGTTCGTGGATCAGACGACCCGAGAACTCGAACATGGTGGTTCTTGGGAGGTCGGCGCGTGGGGATTCCACGCGTTCCGTCATCGAGATCTTCTCCTTCGATCCCAACACCACTTCTCTCTCCTCCTCCCCTCTGGTCTCTTTATTCTCTCTCTAACATGTTTTTTATTGGAAAACGATGGTGCTTTTTTGAGTTTAGTTGAAGAAGAGTTTCTAATTGTGGATATTTTTGCACTCAGGTCACACATGTGCTTGAAGAAGTGGAAGGTGACCCGGTTTCGATTGCGGTGCATCCGAGCGGGGACGACGTCGTTTGCTCAACAACCAAAGGTGGCTGCAAGTGAGTTCTATTAATATTCTCTCTGTTTTTTTTTTTTTTTTTCCAATACTTGTTGTTATTGTTATAATTAATTTAATCATTTTCTTGGGCTGAATAAATCCCTGTTCTCTTGTTGGGTTGATGGAATTATGGTTCATATTCTAATGGGTGTGAGTGTTTTTTGCGTTTCCTGAAATTTTTCATGTTTAAATGCCCTTTATTACGCCTATTTTGTTGAATAAACGCAGATTCAGTTTCGTGAGTGTTATTTTGTCAATTTCATGGCCTTTCCTATATAAATCTAGTATTATGTATAGTTAAAGTATTCGTACTTTTGCACAGAAACCATGTTTAACTTAAATTGTTGTTAGACACCGTTTTAGTGATTGCAGATGTAGGTTAACAGTAATCTCAAACCTGACACTACTTCAAGGTGTAGCTTAAAATTTTTCACCAAGTTAAAAAAAGACGCAATTTTTAGAATTTTATTTTTCTTGAGAATTGACACCATTTTAAGTTTCTTCCAATTTTGTTTCCTTTTTTCTTTGATCCTTCATCCTGCTTTTATTATTTTTTCTCTAATTTTTTACCTGTTTTCCAGAGTGAATATAAGGCTTAGTCTGGCTATCCGGTTCTTTGCATCAGTGCTTAGTCTGACCATTCTACGGGATCTTGATGTTGTATGACCCTTTTTTTAATCTTTGAATGTGCAGATTGCTTGAGTTGTATGGTCACGAATCGAATGCGAAACTCTTGGCAAAAAAACTATCACCTCTCCAAGATCTTGGCCCACAGAGTTGTGTAGCTTTTAGTGTTGATGGTTCTAAACTTGCCACTGGTGGCAAGGTAACGGATAATGTGTGATCTGAATAATTTCTAACTTTTTTTCCCTCCTATTGCCGGTTTGACATGTTTTCATTTTAGTCATTTGTTCTGACATATACCCTCATCTTATCGTCTATAGGATGGGCATCTAAAAATTTTGGAGTGGCCAAGCCTTCGAATTATTTTAGATGAACCTAAGGCACACAAGTCAGTTCGGGATATGGATTTTAGGTTGGAAGACTTTTTTTTATTTGTTTTTGTTTTTTTTTCCCTCTAAAAATTAGTTGACATTGTGTTCGAAGATGCTTTTTTGGAAACAGTTTAATTAGCAAAGTAATGTATATATACCAAGCTTAAAAGTAGGAATAATTTTTGTTTGATTAGGAAAAACAACATGACTGATGGTTGTGATTATTTGAGGCATGGGAACAAATGTGTTGCTTCTGCATCAGACTCAAAGTATGATTGGGTGGGATAAAGGCAACAATATTTCTTGACTTGGTTCTTTCACACAAAAAAAAAAAGAAAACAAAACAAAATCTAGAGAGCAGCTTAACTTGATTCAATCATTCAACTTCATCTATATTGTTTAGGAAAGAAAGTATTAAATTGATAAAGTTTCTGTGTCATGCTTTAATTCTTTTGTGGTTTGAAGTGGCTGTAAAGAAATATTGGCATTTCCCATATCTGATATTGGCCTGCTTTTCACTCTCCAGCCTTGATTCGGAGCTCTTAGTTTCAACATCTACGGATGGTTCTGCGAGAATATGGAAAACAGAGGATGGCTTTCCCTTGACAACTTTGACTCGCAAATCAGTAAGTTTATTTAGCTATAAGTTTTGGTTATTTGTATGCTGATTGATCTCATATTCTGATTTTCTTTCTTATTCTTTCCTGCAGGATGAAAATATTCAACTATGTCGCTTTTCTAAGGATGGGACAAAACCTTTTTTGTTTTGCACTGTTCAAAAAGGTTTTTCACCTTCTTTTAGTAAAACTTGTACATTTTTCAATTGATTTTTTAGTCTAAAATTTAGGGCTTCTGTTGTTTAAACAGGTGATAAGGCAGTTACTGCAGTTTGGGATATAAGTACATGGAATAAAATTGGGTATAAGAGGCTACTTAAAAAGCCTGCTTCCATAATGTCCATTAGCAAGGATGGGAAATATCTCGCACTGTAAGACCTCAAGACTGCGAACTTTGCTCTCTGTTTTTCATTTTTTTTTCCCTAGAAAATTGCATGCTTTGTTGATTTGGGAAGGAGTGTCATGGTTTTCATATTGTTCACAGCATCATTTAGGCTTGGTTTATATATTGTTAACGGCACCATTTAGGCTAATATCTTTTTTTTTCCCTTTTTAACTGAAGGGGTAGCAAAGATGGAGATGTATGTGTAGTTCAGGTAACGAAAATGGAGATTTGCCACTGGAGTAAAAGGCTACACCTGGGTACATGCATAGAAACACTAGAGTTTTGTCCCAGCGAAAGGTAAGATTAACCAGACACGCTAATCATTAATTTAAACAAATGTTGAGTATTTAAGTTTCAAAAGTTCGAATGCAGTGCTAAAAATCAGGAGTCTGCTTATCCTGAAGTTTTACTTCTTGTCACTCATAAATGGCTTAATATACGTTCTACTAGAGGGTTTCAATCCCACTAGGGGTGTCAAGAGAGTTTGTATTGCAGGGCTCAGTGGGATCTATCTTTCACTAGTGTGGTTTTCATTTCTTCAGTAGATTCTTTTTGATCTTATTTGCCATTGTGGAGTATTACCTTCAAGTGAAGAGATGCAACTTACTACCATGTGGATAAATATTGAATTTTGCTCGTTTGATACTAGTTCTGTAATATAAATCTCTTTGATGGAATTTCATAGATCTTTTGAAAGGACATAGTAGAATATTAGAAGCATGAATGCAATGTTTGGGTATATTTCTCGACTAACAACTCTATCCTATTCAATTTAGTCCATCTAAATTTAGGTACTAACTTGTGAGCTTTCTTTTCAGGGTTGTTCTTACTACTTCTAACGAATGGGGTGCTGTGGTGACTAAACTAAATGTCCCTGCAGATTGGAAAGGTCTCTCTCTCTCTCTCTCTCTTTCTCTCTCTGTGTTTGCGTTTTTTTTTTTTTTTTATTTGGGGGGACATCTCTCTAATTTTTTATGTTAAATATGCAGAATGGCAGATCTATGCGCTTCTCTTGGGAATGTTTCTGGCTTCAGCTCTTGCGTTTTACATATTCATGCAGAACTCCGACTGGTTTTGGAAATTCCCTCTTGGGAAAAATCAACCGGGAGGGGCGAGGTTAAGTACTTTATTTGGTGATTCCCAGCCTTCTGACGATCAAAATAATTTGAATCCATTTGGTCCGGTAGAAATGTGAAGATTTCCATTCCTTTGTCTCGAAGTTTGTTCTGGTTGAGGACGTGTCATTTATGAATGAAATCTTCCTAACATGCAAGTTTTTCCTTTATTTCTTCTTTGAGGAAAATCTTGCAAGAATATAAGCTCCTTTTATGTGTTTTCCCTCCTCTTTTATCAATTTTCTTTCTTTCTTTCTTTCTTTTTTTTCATTTGATTAATGTATGTCTTGGAAATGTAATACTGTTTATCGTTTTGGAAATGCAGTCAGTTGAAATTATCTCGAGGAAATTGTGGATTACGAGTGTTGTGTAAATAGAAACTCATCTGTAAGCAGCAAGCAAACGTACATGCGGATTTTGGAAACTGCTTTGAATATGATAGGAAGGCAATTTTAAAGACAACTTCAGATTACGTTTTATTTAAGCTAAAGGCTACGGAAAAAGAATTCAAGACAGAAAAAATAATAATAATGAACATAATTTTTTAAACTTTTGTTAGCAAATGTCATAAATACATTAATAGAGTATTTAAAAATATGGTTAGAACTACAAGTTAGAAGAGGAGTGTTGGCAATGCTTTCTTTCTCAATCTCTTTTATACTCTTTTCAATCACTACTTAACACTAAAGATAAAATAAGATAGTAGAGTTCACATGTCAGACAATAATTGAAGAAAATACAAAAGAGTGAGAAAGTGAGCACAATAAGCACTTTAAGTTAAAACCAAAGCATTGTAGCATACAGAAACTTTGCACTGTAGCAAACTTTTTCTTTACACTAAAAAAATGAGAGCTTTAAGTTGTCCAAAAAAAAACCTAAAATGTTAGCAAATGTCAATTAATGTTAGTTGCATAGATTAAATAATTGTATAGGCTAAAATCGGGATCCTAAATCCAACATTTTGTTTCTCGCTCTCTCCCCTTCTCCTCTCTATTCTAGTTCTCACCTACAGGTCAATTTTTTTCCTCCCTCTCATTTCTCTCCTTGTCCTCCCTTTCTTCTGCTATTTTGACTTGCCCTCATCGGTGCTATTGTGCACTAAGATCGCGCCGAAGACAAAGATATGAGGCAGCCAAATCTAGAATGGCAACGTCAACCTCCGTCACATTGTTGTCCCTCGTTGTTGTCAGAATCACGTTGAGGGGTTGTCATGGTGAGGAGCACTAGAACTTTGCCAATCAATGTCGACTTCACATGGCCTCAACAATCCTTGCAACGGCATGACAACGTGATGTTCATGGTCGCACAATCTCTATTGTTCATCCGATGTCGTCGTGACCTAGATTCGCAACCATCACATATGTTGAGAAAGAGAAACGAGAGAGAGGAGAAAGAGACAAAAATTGGGAGAGGGGGAGAGAGAGAAAAGAGGAGAAGGAGAAAGAGAGACATATGAAGAAACGAGAGAGAAAGGAAGGAGACAAAAAAAGAATGGGGAAAAAATGTTTAGGCACTGAATCTAATACTAAACATCTTTTCATACCCTAAATTAAAAGGGTAAAAAAAGTGAGGGAACTAAAAACAAAAAAGAAATTAAGCCTAACAGTGGCATTTTAGTAATTTGCCTTTAAAAAATCCTCACATGTTGCGCACATGTCTTGTCATAACCAGCCATTTTCAGGCTGTGATAAAACACTTTTCTTACTTACGTATAGATGAAAACTTAGGAATATATATATTTTTTAAAAAATATATTACACATGCAAATTTTAGCAACCTTCAAGGTACAAACATATACATATACATTTATTAACATAAACAAACTTTCCTTTACAATATTGTTTGCCAACTATTTTCGAGACAAGTTTTGTCTTACTTAGCTAGGTTACAACTTTTCTACAGCACGTTTCAAAACAACTTAAAATATATTACAGTGGAAATATATCTATGGCGGCATCCATACCTAATTCTGCACATTACTTATATCCCTCCGCCAGATCATCAGTGAATTTATTCTGACCTTTTAGTGGAAATACCTACAGCATGAAATATTAAGTGAGCTTACGCCTAGTAAGTCCCAACACAGCCCACATGCCATATTCACTAAAATGCATGATCCAGTTATGATTTCTTATAAACATTCTTTATCCTTATCATGTCTTATCTTTAGCTAGGGCCCAAATGTTCATACCACGAGCATATAGGTCTACATGACACCGAGACCATACTATAACCTTAAACTCCTCTTGAGTCAAAAGTTGGTACGACACTCTTCTTAATTATGGCAATGTATTTACCAATCCAATTATTATGGTTATCATACCATGCATGAAGTTATATTCACATGTTATACACAAAACATAAATACTCTTATACTGTATGGTACACATAGGTACATATTTTATACACTCATAGGTACACATCTATATACACATAGGTATATGGCATAATACACACACAGGTACTTATTTTGTATACTCATAGATACACATTAATATACTCACAGGTACATATATTATTATACACCTTGATATACACCTTGATATACACACGGGTATATATATTCATACATAGATATATATATCATATTCTATACCTACAATTCCATACTATAGGTGGGATAGGTACTTACTTGTTTTGGTTGCTGTGCAAATTGACCTTAGTCCTTTTTTTCCTAGTCTTGGAGACAAGAGTTCGAGGCACGATGGTTTGTTGAGTACGCCGACCCGGCCAAATGTCATTAACAGAGTATACATCGGTGATGGAAACCCTTTGTTAGGAGTTTAAGATTCCCGATGACGTCATTTTGATTTTGCTTGTAGCTAGAGACACACCTGTGGAGCCGTCGGAGGGATGCATCACATTGTATGTCGAGTTTTTCTGATCAAGGTTTCGACTCCTACTTCACCCTTTTTCGCATCGGGCTTTAAATTATTTGAATGTGTACCCTACTTGCTTAATTTGAACTACTATCGTAACCTGATCGACATGTACATTCTATGGATATACATTTACATGATCAAGATGCTGCGGGAAGCTTTTAAACAAGCGTTCAAGATGAAAAAACTTCGTCAGCAAGTTGGGTGGTACTACTTCACCGTGTTCCTAAAGGATTTTATCCTTAACAACCTCAACTTAGATAAGCTATGGAAGTTCAAGTGGTTCTACGTTGGGAGAAGATGGTTAGCCTAGCTTGGGGAGCTAGTTCCCGCCGATCAAGCTGTGCCCACAAAATCCGAGCAGAGGCATGTGTGGTCAAAGAGGCTATAGGCTTCAAGGGAACTTACTACAATTATTAAGGATTTGCTGACGAAGCCCATGGCTATTCGATGGTAGACTTTTTTGTCAAGCAACGCCAACTCGGCCAGTTACAGCTGGTTTAGGGGTTCAAGTTCGACTAACCAACGTAGAGACAACATCCTACTTACTCAAGCAGCTGAGCAAGTGATAGTAGCTAGGTGCAACATCACTAACATCCTAGGGCCAAGCTCCTATCGACCTGGGCAACCGACAGGGGAAGCATTCGTCGTCTAGTTTCGAGGACTCTTTTGGTGGTTCCCTAAGTTTGGTGCCGCCCATCACCAATGAAGACCTCAGGGATGTGATCAGGCTGCTCTACTCGCCAGGCCTACTCTAGATCGAAGGTTTAATGCAAGGATGATTTTTTTGGTCGTTACTTTCTCGATCTTTATTTAACTTTGCCTCTTTTTCTTTTTTGCAGGCATGTTAGCCTGCATCCTTTCTAGGGAGGACAGGCTTTGAACGATGGTAGAGCTTCGATGCCATAATAAGGGCAACGAAATGGCTAGGTCAAATAGAAAGAGGCTTGAGTGAGCCGGGCCACTCGAAGCAATGGTCTCGACGAGCACCTTGTTGCTCGTGTAGGTGTCACAAAAGGCTTGTTCCTTCAACGATAGCCCCTTCGACCGAGCAACCGAGGAGGCGTCGATCCATATGCCCCTCCTTAATCCAGTGCCTTGGGGAGGTAGTGCCCTTGGAAGACTATCTTATCTCTATCCAGCATTAGTTCTACCAAGACTGTTATGACATGGCTTTTTGGTAAATCATTCATGTGAGTTCTGTTCGGAATTATAAGCTTCTTTTTTCTTGGCATTTTCAATTGCATTAACTAACTTCCTTACTTTGTAGGCCTGCGTGACCTTGAACATTACCGATCTTAAGGCCAAGCACTAGCCCAACACAAAACAGGACAAGGCCCAAAAGGCTATTAAGGAGAAGAAAAAGGCCGAGAAAAAGCTGTAGAAGAGTGCCAGTGAGCTGACTAGAGTCAAGTCGACTTAGAAGCAGCCAAGGTGGAGACTAGTCGGGCTCAAGAGGAGGCCCAACAGACTCCAGCGGACCTCCTCAGGGCACAAGGCAACTTGGACGGCAAAGGAAGAGCATGAGAGTTTCCTTTTGGAGGAACTACCAGGTCGATTGACCCCTATGGTGAAGGACTTCAAGTAATCTAGTACGTTTGCTGAAAATTATTACCTCAAGATGAAGGACCTACAAGAACACCTCATGGAAAAGCATCCTGAGGCCACCACGATGGATTGGTTGCTCATGGTTGACCCAAAAAAATAGAAGGAGGGCGACGAGAAGGAGGAGACCTTAGCTTCAGCTGATCAGGATGGCGTCGAGCAGGAGCTACCTCTAGCTAGCGGTTGTCAATCTAGATGCCGAAGAGGTTAAGGACAATGCCCAACCTTAGGTTTTAGGTTCCAGTTCTCATCTTCCCTTATCTTCACTTTTCATCTTTTCTTATGCTCAGGCATGGGAGGTGCCCAGTTATTGTACCTCCCCTAGGCATTTATTTTAATAATATTTCAAATTTTTCAAATTGGGTTGCTTAGATTTATTAATTTGTTATTTTTATTATATGCTTTTTTTACGGAGCAAAAGCATGTTCTAATCTGATTGGGTTATGTGTGGTGCCATATTACTTTAGTAGCTCCCTAGACTTATTGAATCCTTTAGGATTCATATAAGTTTGATTGTTGGTCAAGAGCTTTGTTCCTTGGGTTTTAACTAGTGCATGGTATGACCAGGTCACATAGCCCGTGGTGTAGTTGGACTGGTGGCCAAGCTTTACGCTAATCAACCCCTAATGGAGTTAATGGCTTTCTCTAAAGTTAGCGTTAAGGAAAGGTAGGTCGAGCTCGACCTATGTCATCGTCTTGGCCCATATCACATACTTTTTTTCTCTTTTTTTTACTCGAAGGAATGCTTGAACTAGTATTTTCATTGATGTATGCTTTTTGTACATTTGTGTCTTGCACTGGTCAATAGATCTTTAAATTTTATTACAAAATGAATATTAGGGCCATAGGTCAAAAAAGATGGTCTGACTCCTAAGTTAGCAGTTGAACTTCTTTAAGTGCTCAATATTCCATGGATGAGCTAGCATATTTCCTTTAGTGTCTACGATTTTGTACATGTCTGGTCAGACGATGCCGACCACTTTGAATGGGCCATCCCACTTAGGTCCAAAAGATCCGAGCCCAGGCTATTGCATTATCAATTTTTTTAAGACTAAGTCCCTAACTTTAAAGCTTCATGGTTGCACCCGCTTATTAGAGTACCGAACAATAACTTGATTTAGAGCAGCTATCTGGATAAAAGTAGTATATCTCTTCTCTTTGAGCAAATCAAATATGGTCATCAGGAGCTTGGCATTCCACTAATCATCATAGTGTTCCACTCTATAGCTCGACCTCTACCAGGATTACAGCCTCAGCTCCATAGACTTAGGAAAAAAGGGTCGCTCCTATGGCCGTTCAAATAGTTGTATGATACGCCTAGAGTACTTTTGGGAGCTCGTTGATCTAAACGCCTTTGAGGCCTTCTAGTCTTTTCTTGAGGTTGTCGTTGATGGTTTTGTTGATGGCTTCAACTTGTCCATTGCTTTAGGGACACCCTAGCAAGGAGAATACTTTCTTAATGTCGAGCTACTCGCACAACCTAAGGAGGCTTCTTTCTTCAAATTGCTTGGCGTTGTCGTGCGAGATGCCATACTGGTAGATTATGTTCTTTTAGATAAAGTTGGTACACTTAGCTTTAGTCATGTCAGTGTAAGACTCGACCTCTACCCACTTGGTAAGATAGTCGATGGCCATTTATAGTACTTGAATTGTGATCAGGCCATAGGAAGAGGACCAATCAGATTAATGGCCTAATTGGTGAACGGCTAAGCATACACAACATAATTGAGCGGCTCGACATGTCATCCAATCGCCCAAGAAAACTGTTGGCACTTAAGGCTCCTTATAGTCCTAGTCTATGGTCACTTAGTAATAGCCTTGACAAAGGCACTTAAGGGACAAGGAATGCCCACTTGAGTGATTGCCGCACAACCCACTATGGATTTCTTCCATAAAACACCAAGCTTTTTGTGGTTCGATGCACCTTTGGCAGGGCATGGTGTAGTCGTGTCTATAAAGTCTTCCCTCGATCATCGAATATAAGATTGAGTTGTTGCGAACACGCCGTGCTTCCTCTCAACCACTGGGCAGTTCAGTTGTAGTCAAGTGTTGGATAATTGGGTCCATCAAAGTTCTTGTTTGATTGTCTGCTTCACTTATTAATTCTTTTCCGATGCTCGGCTTAGCTAATGAGTTGATCGAAACTGACGTCAGATTGTTGTCTTCAAGGCCTGAAGCTAGCCAAGTAAGTGTGTCAGCTTCCACATTCTTCGTTCTTGGAATCTAGATGAATGAGATGCTCTTGAATTGTCTAAGCAAGGTCTTGACTTCACTCAGATAAGCGACCATGCATTCGTTCCGAGGTTGGAATCAATCGATTACCTATTAAACCACGAGCATAGATTGCTATGAATGCAAATACAATCCATTCCAAGCTCCTGTGCAATCTTGAGACCAGCTATCGATGTTTCGTATGTGGCCTCATTGTTAGAGGCCCTGAAATCAAATTAGAGTATGTATCTAGTCCTGTAGCCGTCTGGGCTGACGAGGATGAGTCCAACACCCAACCTGTTCATACTTGAGGAACCTTCCACAAATAGTTTCCATTTAGGTTCGGGCTCACTTGAGCTGCTATTGGGTGGGCAGTCTAGCATTTGTGAATTCTGCTTTGAAATCAGCTAGAGCTTGTGCTTTAATGGCTGTTCGAGGCACAAATTATATATCAAATTCTCCGAGCTCAATAGATTACTTGGCCATTCAACTAGAAATTTCTAGATTTTAGAGGATTTGGTGCAAGGGATACTTGGTTAGGATCTAGATTATGTGCCCTTAGAAGGAAGTATGGTCGAAGCTTCCGAGCAAAGGCAACGAGAGCTAGGGCCAATTTTCTAATGGTGGATACCTCTCTTCAGCGCCCTTGAAAGCTTTGCTGGTGTAGTAGACTAGTTTCTAGATGCCTTTTTCTTCTCGAACAAGGACCAAGCTGATTGCCTTCCTAGATACCGCTAGGTAGGCATAGAGCATTTCTCCTAGCAAAGGTTTGGATAAAAACGAGGGTATGGCCAGGTATTTCTTTAGGCTTTAAAGTGCTTCTTCACACTCTCTACTCGATTCAAACCTCCTCTTAAGTGCTTGAAGAAAGGCTGGCACTTGTCAGTCGACTAGAAGATGAATCTAGATAGAGTAGCAATCATCCTAGTGAGCTTCTAGACCTCTTTGGCTGTCTAGAGGAATGCACGTCTACCATGGCTTGGGCCTTGGCTGGATTGACCTCTATGCCACAATGGTTTATCATAAATCTAAGGAACTTGCCTGACTTCACTTCAAATGCATACTTTGCTAGGTTGAGCTTTATCTTACATTCTAGGAGGACGTCGAAGCTGTCTCAGAGGTCAACGATGTGATCAGTTGCATAGACAAATTTGACGAGTATGTCGACGATATACACCTCTATGGTCTTCCTAATTTGTTGAGCAAACATCTTGTTCACCAGGCACTGATAAGTGGCTCTAACGTTCTTTAACCCGAATGGGATAACGGCGTAGCAGAATAGTCCGTGGTCAGTGGAGAATATGGTTTTGAATTGATCGTGGCTAGTTGTTGCATCTACAAGCTAGTCGATCTGGGGTAGATGAAAGCAGTCTTTTGGGCAAGCTTTATTTAAGTTGATAAAGTCAATACAGACCCGCCACTTTCCATTGGATTCGCTAACCATTCCAGAAAGGTGACTTCTCGATACACTCGACCTTTAATAGCTTCTAAACCTCCTTATTTATAGCGGCGTACCTCTTTAGATTGAAGGCTCTACTCTTGGATGACCAACATGTGCTTGGGATTAACATCCAAAATATAGCTAATGATACTCAGGTGAATCCTGGGCATATCTTCGTGGGACCAGGTGAACATGTCCCAATATTCTCTGAGGAACTTCTTTAGATCTACCTGGATCTTAGGCTTTAACTAAGACCCAAGCATGACCGTTCGATTGGGGTGTTTGAAGTCCAAGTGGAAAAGGATCAAATCTTCTATAGGCTTTGCCTGTATCTTTTCCTCAAGTAGCCATGGGTTGAGGTTGGACAACATCTTCGGTCCTTCCTCAACAGGAAATTTGATTTCGTCAACCTTGTTAATGGCTGAGACGTTCAGCTCTCAAGCTACCATCTCCTTTACGACCTTGACATAACATTCCCTAGAGTCCTTCTTTCTTGACCTGATTACACTGACTTCATTCTCTATTGGGAATTTCATGGCCAGGTGGTAAATAGAGACCACGGCCTTCAAGGTATTGAGGGATGACCTCTTAATGATGATGTTATGCTACAACGACTTCTCGACTACAAGAAACTCGATGAGATGTTGGACTCGAGCATAATCCTTGCCAAAGGTGACCGATAGGCAGATCTTCCCAATAGCTCGGACACACTTACCTAAGAAGTTGTAGAGGGGAGCTTAGACCGGGATGAGCACGTCGTTGTTGATCTTCAATTTGTCAAATGCTTGTTTAAACAAAATGTTGGCCGAGCTGCCATTGTCTCTCAACACATGCAGAACTATGTTATTGGCTATTTGAAGCTCACACACAAAAACATCGTTGTATGGATGGATGAGCCTATTGCTTCCTCCTCCGTGAAAGTGATTCAACGTCTTCTTGTCAGCATATTTTGTTGATGTACTCAGACATATTCATCAAGTCCCCCTTTTAACTAGACAGGCCTCTCAAGCATAAGCCTACCGACCACTCATGGTGTCCCTAGTGATTGGCCTGCCAAAGATCATATGTACTATGTTCAGTGGCTCTGGGATGCTCCCATCATCTGTAGTATATGATCTCGGCTGGCCTTCTCGAGTTGATTGGTTGTTCCTTCTAGCATTGGTGCTAAGGGTAAGGACTCACTCGACGAATTCTCGGAGATGTCTGTCTCGAACAAGCTTTTTAATCTAGTCCTTTAGTTGGATGTAGTCTCGAGTGTTGTGTCTATTGTCTTTATGGAAGTTGCAATGTTTTTTTGATCCCACTTTTATTGGTTTCCCTTCATTAGAGGTAGGTTTACCAATAGGTTCTGGCTACTGACCAGGTTGAGCACCTCATCGATGGTGACCACCAGGGTTGTGTTGCTTTAAAATTTCCTAGTTGGGACCTTTGTCTTGTCGATCTTGGGCTTTTTACTCTAGTCAAACTCTCCCTGCTCGAGTGGGTCCTTGCGTTTATTGCCATTTTTGCTACTTCTTTCTCCATCGCATCAGCTTTTCATGTAATCGACTGCGTCTGCATGCCACTAGTCGTATGCAAGCATTTGGGAAAAGGTGTCGAGTTGCTTAAGGGCGAGGGACCAGAGCAGGCCCCTATCTTTTAACCCTTTAGAGAATGCATGCTTCAAGGTTTTGTCTTCAACATGCTTTACTTCTAACGCTGCTCGGGTTAAGTGGTTAATATAACCCCGCACATCTCCATCTCTTCACTTTGACAGCATAGAGGTGAGTCACTTCCTTGAAGAGGCGAAAGCTGTCGTGAAGGCGTCAGACAGCTTCCAGGTCATGATGCCCGGCTTTATCCTTCTGAACCACTACCAAGCCAAGCCGATCAAGGTTACTGAGAATGCCTTACACATGGTCACATTATTGTCATTCTAGAGCATCATGTGGCCCCTATAGAGTTCAAGGTACTTGTCCACATCGATTGTTTCATCATAAGGCTCGATCTACGGCACCTTAAACTTGCTTGGCATGGAAGCTTGCATGATGGCATCGATGAAGGACGGGTTAGACATGCACCTTCATTTACCTTATAGGGTAGTTCGGGATCTGATCGATTTATCGCTATAGGTCTTACAATTGACGACTATTGTATCTTCACGCAGTTCTACCCTATATAGGGCTCCGCCTTCTACCCTATCATCTTTGGCCTCTGGTAGGTCTCAAGTAGGGCAATCCCCTCAGTCCTAGAGCCTGTCAAAGACTGAAGCTTATAAACCTTAGAGGAAGCAATCATGGCCATCTCACGGACCAAGCCAACCTTCTCTGACTAGCTTGCTATTTCCAAATGCGCCTTCCAAGGCCTATAGTCTGTCTCATTCAAAGTCTCCTTTAATCTAAAAGCCGCCCCTCGAACTTGCTCGAATACCTGTCTGGTCTTCACAGGCTAAAAGAAGGAGAGCATGGGATGGCTGCTGTACTTATTGTTGTTGCGCTATCTGTTGTGTAAATAAGTGCACTGCATCCATCAATTCGCAGATTGGGTCTTCTACAGCCAGGGCTGCTCCACCTTTGCTGCCCTGGCCACCTGATCGGGACCTAGTTGCATAGGGCCTCCTACGAGGTTTATTTTGGTTTCAATTTTAGGCATTCCTCGCCCTCCTATCAAGGAGCCTTATCTTAAGTATTTTCTCTCATAGCCATGTTAAATATGGCTGTTAACGAATGTGTGTGCTAAGAATAAGGATGTTGGAAAGGCTCGGGGCCTTCCTTCTAGTGCCAAACTATTGATGTTTGGCTTGGTTAGCTAGTGATCAATGCCACGTACAGCTATACACGGTGGTCGGGATTCCTTCTTTGCTAGTCCTAGCTTCTCAAACTAGACCTATACAAGAAGAAGAAACGCCTTGGAAATCAAAGGGGGGATACCGGTGTGGTGCTAGCTAAGGGCTCTCCGGTGCTTAAGTCAAGGACCTATTTGGCCGAGATCGGGAGTAGGGTTAGGTAAGAAAGTCCACGTCACCTTTAGGTGAAGTAAATGCTTTCAATTTATAGGCAACTACTTGGGCCGAGTGAAACATGGGTTTGACCCATGATCCGAGTGTCCTATCAAGTTGTGTCAGGTGGTAGTATCAAATGTCATGATCCCAACAGCAGGTTAACTCTCCATCCAAGGGTTGAGATGAGGTTATGTGTCAACCTTTTGAGATGAGTTGATGCTTGGGTGCAGGCCATATCCATCCAACCCGAGCACATATTCTTCCCAAGGAGTCAACACCTTTGCATGGCGGCCAATGGAGGCCCTATGGAGCACCTCGAGAGAAAGCATCAATTAGAGGGGAGCTGTGGATTTGTTAGTGAAGGCTGTGGCCAAGTAGGGTGGCCGGACAGCTGTGGAACAATCTCTAGGAAAGTACGTCGAGCATACCCCCAACACTGACTTTATCATAAACCTTGATTTTGTTGCGCTCAATAGGATCATGATGGTGGAGTTTGGTTTCTGTTCTACTTCCATACATAAATTACTCTATTTTTAATTAGAATTCCTAAATCTTTCATTTCCTTCATTTTCCCTGTTTTTTTTATACTCTTCCAAACAAACCTAAATGGATTCCGACTTCAATAATTGTAAAAAAAATTTTCTAGGATTTTGTAATAAAATAGTGAAAACATAAGTGGATGTTCTTTCCTAGTCTCCTGACCCTGTTAAGATTTTTTATTAGAGGTTACTCAAATTAAAATTTGGACTTTTCTTTGATAAGCATTCAAAAAGTATCCTCTCTCTCTCTCTATATATATATATATATATATTTATTTATTAGTGGACTTTTCTTTGATAAGCATTCAAAAAGCATCCTCTCTCTCTCTCTCTATATATATATATATTTATTTATTTATTTATTAGTGGTCAGACCGGAAGAAAAAATTATTTGGAGCTGATTTAATGGTAAAAAATAAAATTCGACTGATTGGCGTACTCACCAGAAAGATTAATAAAGTTTTAATGTTTTCGCATAAAAGATTTAAAAAAAAAAAAAAAAAAAGCCAAATGTCTATGTTATTCTACCGCAAAAAACAAAGCCGAGGTATGGATCCGAAAAATGGATCCGCCAAACAAGCCAGAGCAATTCATATACTTAAAATGATTGAAATATTCGAAAAATGCATAGAAAAAATTATGGGTATTATTAATAATGTTGAAATTTAGAGAGAGCATAATATTGAGGTGGATCACGGGAAGAGAAGAAAGGACAAAACATGGGTGTTGTTTTGCGGCTCTTTGGGGAATACCCCACTTCACCCAACGCTAGCATCCGTGCAATGAAGGGACCACCAATTGGCAAATTCTATAGCCTTTTTAGATTCCTTTTTATTATAGAAAGATGGAAGAGATTTATGTTAGTTTTAATTTTTTCGCATAAAAGATTTTTAAAAAAAAAAAAAAAAGAAAAAAAAACAAAGCCAAATGTATGGATCCAAAAATTGGATCCGCCTTTTAACTAGTCAGCAACAGTAGTTCCCAACTCCTAGAAAAGTATCCCGAATAAATAATCAACCAAAAAAAGAAAAAATATAGCCAATCAAAGCAAAGCAGTAAGATCCCACGTCCATTCACTATAAATAAGTGCATTCTCTCCTCAATCTGCGTGAAACGCTCCCTTCTTTTTATCTCTTTTCTTTCTTGCTTTCTTTCTCTGTAGCAGTTGCAGAGCTGACGAAGATATTGGAGAGATCAGAATATCACAGACATGAATTGCCTTCTGAATCTTCCTAGGTCAGTCGCTTTTCTTCTTCGCATTTTTCCTTCTCTGTCGATTCTCTGTAAGAATCTCTTCTCTTTTTATGATTACAGGTCCTCTGGTTTTTCTCTCCAAACCTCCGGATTCCATCGGAGGAAGAATTTCTGCTCCGTTAACACTCTGGTAACCTCTCATTTATGTCATATTCATTCCTACAAAATGAATCAGCTGTGCGGATGATTTTTTATCTCATTCTCTGGATTTTTACGCAGCGAGTGATAAACGCAGCTGATCGACGACGAACTATGGCGATCAAGGTGAATTTTGTATCTTCTGCCTTTTTTTTAGAAAATTTGTAATTTTTTAATCCGATTAAGATTAGTTATGGTTGTACACTATTTTGTAAAGGGAAACGAGTTAGTACTGTTCTTTTTTGTTGGTATAAATTGGTTGTTGATCAGCTTTCTTTTTATTTTTATTTTTATTTTTATATTTTTTACGTTTTTCCCTTCTGTAGTATGTATATATAAAGCTATTAGTAACCTTTGTAAGAATGTCGCACATATATGTAGAAGGTTTGTGATTTGTGTGTAGGCAACTTCTGGTTCCACATCTAGTGCTGAGCTTGGTGGCAGTGACGCGGATCTAAAGGAGGAGAAATCGGAGGTTTGCAGTCACAACATGAAAAAAGCTATGGGTGCTGGTAAGCTCACTAATTCATTCTATGGTTCTGTACTCAGTATGAGGAAGCTTAAGGTTGTGTTTGGTAGAAAGGAAAGATAACAAGAAGGAAAAATCGATAGATGACTTAGGTGAGGACCTTTCTTTTTAAGCTTGTCTGGTAGTAGGGAAAATTGGAAGGAGGGAGAGGGGTGGAGGATTAGTGGAAGGATCTTAGGACCCATGGTTGTTTGGCAGGAGAGAAAAGGGGAGGGAATGGTTTGGGTAAGGGATTTCAAATCCTTCAAAGAACCCCAATTTTAATCTCTCCAATATAAGGAGAGATAAGAGGAGGGAAATCATACCAAACACAACAAGAGAAAGGTATTCTCTTTACTCTCCATTCTCCTGACCTAGTTTATATGCCTTTGTTTCTTTCTCGCCAAACAAAGCGTAAAATTTGGTTAGATAGAACAATCTAAAATTTTTCTACAAGTTTATAGGAGTGCTTTTGTATCTTTTAATAGCCCAGAGTCATCCATCCTTGCAACTTACTTATGTAATGGCCCGGCCTTGAGATGGCTCATTTGATCAAGCATGATCCTGATCCTCTTGTGTTTTGTGTCTAATTTAGGATTTTTATTTATCATTTGGAATCAAAACTTGTCGTGTTAGCTAAAAATGTCCCTTTTTGACGTAATGGATGCAGTTTTGACTTATAGGCATGAACTGGGAATGAACTACAATTTCATTCGTCCAGATTTGACTGTGGGTTCATGCCTGCAGGTAATCCTTGTTCCAGAAGTTAATTATATGGTTCTTTCTAGAATTGTCGTTTAATCCTTTTTTCCCCTGCTTATATGACAGACCCCTGATGACATTGACAAGCTTCGTGGAATTGGAGTGAAAACTATATTTTGCTTGCAGCAAGATCAAGATTTGGAGTATCCTAAACAATTTTGTTTTGACTTTATTTATGTCTGGGGTTAAAAAATGTGCATATTTTGATCATTGGGACAATTGCAGACAAGTTTATTATAGCCATGAAAATAAAAAGACTGGATTCTTTAAAACTACTTCAAGATATTTTGGGGTGGATATTGGAGCCATTCAAGAGTACGCCACGACTTTTGATGGCATCGAACACGTGCGCGCTGAGATGAGGTTGGTTAGTGAAAGAACTGTCTTTCGCTTTGAAGAAGTGGTCAATTTTTTCTAAAAAAAACGTGATTAATTTTGACATTGTTCTATGGTACTATGGTTGGATGCTTATATTCTATTTGCTCAACAATTCATTTCATTCACTTTACTTGTCAATTTTGTAACATGTTTGTACTCAACAGGTTTTGTGTGTGTGGTGGTGGCTTTTGCCATAAGTTTTAGGTTTTAAACTTCTCCATATGGTCTTTTTTGACTGCAAAGTCATTATTCAGCTTAATACATTGATCCGTTTCTTTGTTAGTATATATGGTTAATTCTGTACAACATATGATACAGTCTTCTTATGTTGCATGTTTCACATCAATTCTGATTGTTGTAGTGTTCCACTGTTCCTACCATTTTCAGTGGCTTCAGCCATGTTGTAGAAAAGCATTCACGGATTTTGAATTGTTCCTAGTTGGCCATTCAAGTACATAATCTTTTACAGTCAAATGATTGAACTGTCCTTTTGTTATGTTATATTAGTGTGATTTTCTGTCTGTGTTCTTGTACTTCTTCACTTTGTCCAGAAGGCTAACGTTTGATTTAGCAGAGACTTTAATGCACATGATATACGGATACGGCTACCAGCTGTTGTGAGCAAATTATACAAGGCCATAAATCGAAATGGAGGTCTGACTTATATACATTGTACTGCTGGACTTGGAAGAGCTCCCACTGTCGCAGTATGCATCAAGTTCTTTCTAGAATCGACATTTTATAAATTCCTTTTTTTTTATTGGCGAAATGAGTCTCGATCTGCAGAATCTTATTATCTTACATTATAATGAACATTTTATTTATTTATTTATTATTATTATTTTTTTAGCAAAATGAGTCTTGATTCTGCAGAATCTTATTATCTTGCATTATAATGAACTTTTCTTCTTTTATTTCTGTGGCAAGCATCAAGTTGAGTATTCATAATATATCAATTATGATGAGTACTTACCTAGAATATTAGTAATTTATGAAACTGGGGAGGCAGAAAGCATTGGAATGCAGAGTCGACTCCATAAAGTTGGCATGAAATTGAGTTGAGGTAGGAAAGTTGAAATGAGTTGAAGATGTTGAGGAAAAAGACTTGGGCGTTTCATAGATGGAGATAGAAAAGCAAAACAAGCAGGGAGTTATCAATTTGGGCTGGGAACAATCCAGGATTTCCGTTGTTAGATAATGAACTGCACTTGGGGTAGGTGGTGGAATAAGTTGCACAATATAGTTATACAACATATCCGCAGCATGTGCTAGAAGTTGCTTGTTCTTTTACATTGACGAATGAGTTCTTTTCCTTTATCTACTGCGATGAAAAGTTCAGTATTGATTTTTTAAGACATTATTTGACTTTTGTTAACTGTGATAACTTGGGCTTGTTCTAATACCACCCAAACTCATACTTCCCACCTCCAACCGAAAGAGTAAACGAAAAAAAAAAAAAAAAAAAAGAAATTAGACACTGGGATCGTTAAGACTCAACTTTAAGACACTGTGCCTGAGATGATATTTGTGAGAGTAAATTACATTTTATCTTAATCACATTTTCCCCTCATTTGTTTTTAACATGACAGTGTGTACTGAAAGGTTCTTCTAATTACAGTTGGCATACATGTTCTGGGTCGAGGGCTATAAACTTATCGAAGCTCTGAAATTGCTGCTGGTAACTTCCTTTTTCATTTCTTTATTCTGTAGTATATCTTTTTATTTTTGCAGTATTTGTGTGGGCCTGTAATTGTTTTGATATGGAAAATGGGGACTTGAATTTAATTAAGATTTATTGAAACTCTCAAGTATCTGCATTTTTGGTTCCGGTTTTCTTCATATTTCTTGAATTTTATTAAAAACTTTTCATTAGATGATATTATTAATTTAAGAATGAATATCTTCAGTTCAGATTATATTTGTTGCATGGCTGCATGCGCACTATCTAATAAATAAGGGATTGCAACTTAGAATGCGGTGCTATCCCCTGCCAGTTTAATTGTAGGGTAACACTAGTTATTCGAGTTTCATGTCCTTGTTTAGCTATTTCGTAGACTTCTCCACATCTTTTGACTCATACATGTGGATACAGAAAGTATATGTCCTGCATTTATGTAACTTGCATATTTATGGTCAAGACATGAGAATAGGTAATGATCATTAATAGACCTGAAGATATTTTTTCTTTACATTAAAAATTTTGAATTTACTAAATGTTGATGAAATGATCTATTGTAGAGCAAACGCTCATGCAGCCCAAAAGTGCACTCCATAAAAAGCGCGACGGCTGACATTGTGAGTTCTGTCTCCCTCTTTTCTTACTTCATATACAAATGTTCAAGAAGCCTCGATATATTTATATATATATGACTTATTATTCCTACATATATGTGTAGATATATTTATATGTATATATAACATATATATATATAGATATTTTGTCTCTAAATTTTAGATTGGTACTTCCCCTCAAATGTGTCCTTGTGATGATTTATGGGCCGCTCGAACAGAAATTCAATTTTTGTCCGAAAACATTGTAAAAAAACGTTTGAACTGTGGTTGAAACTATGAAACAAGCGGGCCAGTACGTGCGGTTTTTGTGCTCAATGCAGCTGTGCTGCCTGAAAAATGTATATGCAACTGTTTTAGTAGTTTCTATCCAAGAAAAGTTGTCTACGCCTTTTGGTGGTGGTACTTGTTCAGGATTGCAATGTCTTTTTGATCATTGATGAAAATGAGCTTTATCTTCACCCGTCCAGAGGAGTCATGAGGGTTCTAACTTTTGGTACCCACATTTGAAACTCTGTACAAGATGATTATGCAATTTGAAAGATGGTGGTATAGGACTTTAGAGCCAAGGAAGTTTGTAATCGTCGTGTGCAATTTTGGTACTGTTATAGTTTTGCAAATTTTATCTGACGCTATAATGTGTATGCGCGCACAAGTTTGTTTTGTTATTGTTATTGTTATTGTTATTATTGTTGTTATTTTTTTTTTTCTTTTTGGGTTGGGGTTGTTTTTGGGGGGGGTGGTTGGGGTGGGTGGTGTTCTCTTTTTTGGCTTCTGTAATAGATGTGCAAAACCAAGTTACCACAAGCTCACATTTGTTCTTTACTAAAAAAGCTGACAGGCCTGAGAAAAAAGCCTGTTTCTTTGACATGGAAAAGTAACAATTGCTCCACAGTGGAAGTATCTGGACTTGATATTGGATGGGTTCAGGTAATTATCTTTTTGTCAAGATCATCTTCTGGATGCTTCGTATACATTCATCTTGCAGCGTTGCCTAAAATGGACCTCCAATCCGACCGTGAGTTGAAGAATGGTCAAGAAATTGAACCTGCTTTCTTGTTGATGGTGTTTTCATCTATTTTTTCTGACAATTTTCAGAGAATACCTCTAAAATTCGACGAGGAGCAGGATCTATGGATTCTTGAGAGGGAACTGCATGTAAGTAGAGTACTATTTCTCTAAATCGATTAAGTTTCCTTAAGATTAAGTTTTGGACATGCAGTACATAGCCCTTTCCTGCGTGTTTCTTTCCCAATAAAAGATATATTTAATAGACCTACTAATATACTACTTCCTAATATACTCATACTTAATATTAGAATTGAACGATCAAAAAGTAGAGAGACCACAATACCTATTTTTCCCTTGCATTAAACTGTTCCTAAGAACATAAGAAATCAGTGTGTTGGCTTCTTTTCCTTTCCTTCTTTTTTTTTTCTCCTTTTGGTTAAAATGTCTTGCCTTACCCTTGATTCAACAGGAAGGACGGTACGAGTACAAGTACATTGTCGATGGCAAATGGAAATGCAACACATCCGAGCTACTCACCTCTACCAAAAAGTATGGCCATGTCAACAATTATGTTGAAGTAAGTTTCAATAATTTAGCCTAGATAGACGATAATGCAGTTTAAGTTATTTCTTACATCCATTAAAATTGATTTAACATGATCTTTTACAATAATCAGTGCTCTCATTTGTTTATTATTGAGCCCAGGTTTTTTATGACGATCCTAGTAGTAGTGCTAGTGCAACCCTACGAAAGAGGTTGTCTGACGAGAATTTCGATCTTACAGCAGAGGAAAGACAAAAAATAAGGCAGTTCTTGGACGCTTGTCCAGATTAGGAGTAGCTAAATGATAATGCGATGCATAAACATGTAAAATATTAAATAATTACTGTTCTTCCTAGTTATATTCACAACTAATGTTTTACCTTATTTTCTTTAGGCAGAAGGAATTAAGAGTGGAAATACTCTACCATACATGGTACGAATGCGATCATGTTAATAGTAATAAACGACAGTGATGTTACTTTTGTACTCTTTAGTTGCATTTTACTGTGGCCTAAATTTTTCTATTTGGGTGTTGTGCAAATGGCTTTGGCGGTCAATGGCTAAAATCAAAGTGGAAAGTAAGCAAACTACAGTGGGAACACATGTAAATTGTAATTCAGAACTCAAATCAACAATACCAGATCACCCAGCAATATAAAGCAAAAGAAATCACGCGACAGTAATCTTTTAGACGTTTTTTAGCAGGAGGGAGAGGTAGATAATCTAGGTGAGGAAAATGGGGAGGGAAATAGATATCCTTTTTCCAATTGGTATTTGCTATAAAAGGAAAAAAAAAATACAGAAAACAAAACAAAATCACTTGCCTTGTCTTGCATACAAGAAAAAGGAAAAAAAAAAAATTTCTTTGTATTAGTTTCCTTCAATAATGAGGGATAATGAAGTATGTAGAACAGTTACATCTACAAATCCCTCCAATTTGAGGACTGGAGTTCTTTGGAAGATTTTAAATAGCTCACCAGATCATTTCACTTTTTAACCCTTTGTAGAAAACAATCGTAGATCCTGAAATCACTCCAGTTATTTCTCCACCCATAACCTTGCACTTTTGCTTCTTACCAAACAAGCTCTTAGCACTCCTACTTTTTGCAACATCAAGAACATGTCTTATTGAAGGCTTAGGCTTCTACAGAACCGGTTGAGCATGAGGCCCCTTCCAAAGATAGGTGCACCAATGCCGAAGGCTCTGGTTGGGAAATTAAGCCTTGCAGATGAAGAGGAATGGGCTTGTGGGGGTTGCAATTGTGCCTTTTCTTCAAATAAATATGGTAGCGTAGAGTAATCACAAGAGTGGAAGTAGAAGAAAGACAATAGTCTACGAAGATTGTCCGAGAGGCCAACGTATGTAGAAGTCACCGTACGTAGGATAAGGCATTTTCTTGGGGAAAAGATGATTGCCCATAGCTAGCGGGACAAGAAAGACATGGATCTATATTCAAGGAAGGGAGTAGGCGAAGCGTGTCCTTCATAATGAAAATAAAGACACCATTACTGCGCCTTTTCGCTGCACCGCTGGTGCAAACACAGTGGTCTTTGATTCTACTTTAGATCCTGACATTTCAGTGCCTCCAAATATGGGTGAAATAACTTATTGTGGAGGTTGTTGACTGGCAGGGGCATTAAAGAGTCCAGAAGGCATAACCAAATATTTCCCTTCATCACTAAGGTTGTTTGCTTGTCACACAGATCGTCTTTGGCTCGTCGGTTCCTTCCTGTTGCTAGATTCTCGTTCCAATTTTCCCTCTTGTTGCTGGATTCTTGTTCCGATTTCCCTCTTACCATACAAGCTCTTAGCGGACTCAGTTAGCAATAGCTACTAATTTTACTCCCACACACACACACACAAAAGAAAAAAAAAAAAAAGTTTCATTACCACTTCACTGATTTACCACACAAAGCGAACCAGACTGATGTAGCCGGGACAAATTAGCATGGTCCAGAAGAATGATATTTTGAAATCAAATTATCAGATGGTCATTCATAACAAGGCACACAACTCATCATGTTTGGCATCAAAGAAATCCACATTAAACTTGGAAAGTAATTTGAATAATTGCACTTAGTAACCTCATCAAGTGTGCAAAATTCAATCCATGAGATGACTATGTGTCGCTCCCAAAGCCCTATGAAATTAAAACCTCCAGAAAAACCAAATTCCCATTTAACAATAAAGGAAAAATACAAAAGTAAAAAACTAAATAGCAAACAATAGTGCATTGCAAATGTGCACAAATGAAAAGAATTGTAGCCGATCAGAATAGGTTGCACTTGTAGGTGATGTTGCATACTTCTGTTAACTCTCTTCATCAACAAGGATGGTTGATTCATTGCCCACCCCGACATCCGCTAGAGATGCCATTTCATCATCAAGCAATATTGGCAAAGGAAAACCCTGAGAATACAAGGATCACATTAATTGGTGCCAAGGGAATGCATGGTCGGGTATTCATGGTCTTGGCATTGTCTCCCTATTTTTAGGTTCTCATTACTTCATATGGTTAAGGATGTCATGTTATGATCATATGCCTTGAAAAGAACCAGATAAATGTCCCGTCAAAAAAAAAGAAAAAGAAAAGGAAAGAAAAGAACCAGATATATGTATCTACTTGTTTCTTATGAAAAAAAGGAATACAAATGAATAGAAAAGCACCGGACAGCAACTGGTGCATGTATATAGACAATTTAAGAGGTTAGTAAAAGGAGTCGGGATATAGTGTCTAGTCTACAACTATTGATTATCAAATGATATCAAAATAATCAATAGGAACAATTTGCGCGAGTGAAATCAAACCTCTTCTTGCAGAAACAATTTCAGCTTAATTGACTTCAACTTGAAGAAGCTTTCACATAGGATTTTTAGCTTGCCAACCTAATTTAAAAAAAAAAGAAAAAAAACAAAAAACAACAACAACGAAACAAAACAAACCATGTAAGTCATTAAGACAACCGAAGCCATGCCCAAGTTTGATACCAGACAGCTGCATAAAATAAAAATAAAATTTCAAAAAAATAAAAAAAAGATAGAAGCAGACGCATTTTTCTAAAAACAAGATTGAGGATTGACCGTTGTGGTGCCTGGGAGCCTCTTTGTCAGTGGGGCTTTCTCTCCAATGGATGCTCCGACACATTTTAAAGTGATAGCTGTATAAGTAATGTAACTGTTTTAAAACTTCACATTCATTACAAGACTTGAAGAAACTGGTTAAAATTGAAACTCATACATAGAAGTCCTGATGCCATTTTCTGAGGGCCAGCTAACCCAGTTGATGGTTTTTCATAATCAATTCCATGAAATTCCTTAAGCTTGGCAAACCTGCATCAAAGTCAAATTCAGTCAAGGATTACAACATAATTCGAATCTCATCAAATTTAGCCCCGTGATGTAGGACCATGATAGATTAGAGGGAGAAAGAGAGAGGTAAGGAAGAGAGAGACACAGAAAGAGAGAGAGAAGAGAAATAGAAGAAAAACTGAGGAAGAAGAATTTACAGAGGCGAGAGAGAGGAAATTCAATAATAATTATCAAGGTCTGAAGTGAAAATACATATACGAGTTCTATTTATAGATGCATAAATCCTAGAGTAAATGATGAATAATAGGGTGTTCAGGAGCATTGGTTAGAACTAATTTTGATTGAAAACACTATAGCATGTAAGAGCTTTACACTGTAGCACACTTTTTCTTGACACTATAGCATGTGAGAGCTTCACTGTAGTAACTAAAAGGTTTGGTTCTAACTCCCATTGTCAAACATCACATAAGTTGAACAAATCCGAAGTATTTCTAGTAAGTAAACATAGCCAAAAATTCCTAAGCATTCATTTTTGTTCCTCGTCCTTCTCTTCTGGTTGAAGAATTTTGTCTCTTCATAAAAACCATGAACAGTCTATAATGCAATAAAATGTTCAATATCAACACTTAACCTGGAAGAATCCATAGGTGTTTAAAATGTGATTGAAGAAATACCGTCCTTGTGAAGCAAATTTAAAAAAAAAAAAAAAATACATGCAAGGCTGGATAACAAAAGTGAATTGAAACACAAGAATTAAAAAATAAATATATAAGTAAGGAATATACTCTTACCACAAAAAATATGATTATATTCAAAAGAAGCAAGAGAAAGTTTAAGGATTTCATTGAGCAACTTTATAAGTGAATTTCAACACGATTTTGAGGAATTGGATTCAACAGGTGAAGGAATAGCTCCATAAGAATTTCAAGACATTTGGAGTTATCAAAGCATGGTGGTGATGGGGATAATGGATAAGAAAGGGTTCATCAAGAAAAGGCTTGGGAAATGAACGGGGATGAATAACCTCATCATTGGGCAAAACCTCTTTCTTACTTTTAACCTTTTTAATTGTTGCACAATCCTAAGACCTAGGGGTATGGCTTGAGTCACTACAAACTTGTGAAGAACCAGGTTTAAACACTTCTCTTTTTTTTTTTTCCTTTTAGCTTGGCAAGTTTTAGACAAGCTTTCTCCATTTATTCAAAAACCTACTTATTATCTCACCTCATTATAATCAATCCAAGGAAGTCCTAATAAAATACCAAAAGGTGTGGCTAAGGAGAGAAAATTTGATAAGAGATTTCTTTTGGAAAGCTTTCAACAGTAAGAATGTCGATCATCTTGCCGCATGGGATATAATTTGTAGACCAAAATGCGAAGGTTGACTGGGAATAGGCAATATTTGCAAAAGAAATAAGGCATTGTTGTGAACATGGCTTTGGAGATTCCCGTTGGAAACTGATTCGCTATGGCATAGTAATCAGACGAAAATATGGTCTGAAACCAAACAAATGGGACTCACGAGTAGCAGATAGAGTCCCCTATCGATGTCCTTGAGAGACTGTCAAATCTTTTGCAGAAGACTTTTTTCAACACGTAAAATGGAAGGTTCATGAGGCAGACTGAGGCGTGCAAAGATGACAGCTCTTGTGGGTACAGACTTTTTGTGTTGTTTTTGGACGGATTTCTTTTCTTAAAAAGGATTGAAAAATATGTTTTCTGACACTAATAGATGTAGGATAGAGAGAGTAAGAAGGGGAGAGAAGAGGAAAGCATCTGAGAAGGAAGAGAAAGAAGGGAGAACTAGAGAGGAAACTTTAGAAAATGTAGCTAATATTAAACATAGAGCGGGTGTTTAGAAAGATGGTGAGAACCAACGATGAGAACTACTTTTACTGTAGCATGTAAGAGTTTTACACTGTAGCAATTTTTTTTATTGTTACTATAGCATGTGAGAGCTTTTTACTGTTCATAACTGAGTTTGTGGTGGGAACTGAGTGGTTCCCACCACTCCCAAACACCCTCAGAAATATTTATAGAAGCTTCTCCTAGAAGCATACTAGCCCAACAAACATATGTAGACAAAATATTATTAGATAACATAATGCTAAGCTCTTTTCCATCTTTTATCTATTAGTATTTATTTCTTTCGTCTGATTGCCATCATAGAAAAATTTATATCCCAAACGTTGGTTCCCAAGGACTTAACATCATAATCATTGGAGGTTGGATTAATGACTATTCATGTATGGAAACGTCACAAGCCAAGAATGAGAGAAGACAGAGAAGAATATACTCATTGCATTCAGAAAACAAGCCAAGAAAGAGAGCCATAGATTTGAATATTTTTTCATTTCCTTAACATATATTTTTTGACAAAAACCTTTCTTTTCCCAAAATTTATTGATGTGTTGATAAAATGCATCTCCTCTCTCCCTCAAAAAACAAATAAATAAATAAACAGGACAACTTTAAAAGGAAATCTATCCTCTACTATCAGCAATGTTATCTCCTTTATATCCTCCAAATTTCAAGATTGTATTTATTCTTTGAACTACATTGAAATGATAATCAAGAAAACCATTAAGGGAACAGAAGCTAGCAGGATAGATACTTTAAGAAAGTATTATTACCTCGGGTGGAACCGCTGGATATCTTCCAGATTGCCTTGCAACTTTGACATGACTAGACGGACATACCTTCAAGGACAAACATAACTTGTGAAATAAAAGTATGTTGTTTTAACCAATCAAGAATTATATAATTCATATACTACTTGAAACATGCATTGCTGGTAATTCTCAATGACACAAAGCATGAATTTGTGAGCGACTTGCAATCATGTATTAGTGCACATATCCCAATATTGCGACTACATATCATGGGATCAACCCATAATCAAACACCCAATTGTACTCAATAGCGGTATAAGTAAAAGATCTTTTTTAAAGGAAAATGAATGGACGCATATAATGTTGAGGGGAATGAACAGATCTATGGATAAAGTTATGTGTTGTGTTAATAAAACTCAAAAACTTTTAAAAATAAAAGAGCTGAACAAATAGCACAAAGCAATCTTTTGATGGACATCACTGAGATGTGCTTCACATGCCATTTGTTTCTCAGAATTACTAGTTCTGTACAAAACATAAAAGAATAAAATGGCAGCAATATTGCATCCATTAACGATCAAATTGTTTATTTTTTTCTTTTTAATGCAATGCTACTTGTTCCCAAGATTTCCTCCCCTGTAACCCATCCCACCCTTACTAGTTAGCCTAGCACCAGTTGGCAAATTGTTTCATAGGCCCTTTGGCAATGTTGATTGAACTACAAATTGTAGTCAAAACTAATTTCGCTTTCCAATTTTGAGAGAGAAAACACTAGCAAACTTAGTTTGAACCTCATTTGCTAAACAGCCTATCGATTTTCAGTAAACCAGAGATTCATGCCTTAAACATAAGAGAAAAATTTATTCTTGACACAAAAAAGTGTGTGGCCATCAAACCAGAGTGCAAACTCAAAAAAAAAGGAGAGAGAAAAAAAATGTTGGAAATGAAGAAAAAATCTGAAATCAAGCAAATCAAAGGAATCTTTAAGCAAGTGATAACTGATAACACATAATTATCAAAAAAAAAAAAAAGGTTTATAGTAAAGGAGGCTAGCTATAAGATTAAGTTGGAAGAGAAAACACACCGAATTTCGGATTCTTTTCTTTCACGGTTGCTAACCTGTAAAGAACAAAAACTATGCCCATCATATTTTTTATATTATTGTGACAGGGCGGTCATGGAAAACACAGGATACTAGGTTTACCTCACTCCCATTCAGAATTTCAACTTTTTCCAAGCGTGCAATCAAAACAAACCTTGGAATACCACCACTTCCAGGATCAGCAATTGGATTGTCAGACAGCCGTATATCCTTTGATTCACAAAGGGACAATAACAGAACCGTTTAAAATTTGTTGAGGCAATAAATATCTAAAAAATTTGTAGTTAGCTATAATATGTTGAGATTGCATTTAGCAACAAAATTTGGTTTTGCCCATCATCTATCCTTTGCAAACAATCCAAAGCAAGCAAGACACATTGCGATACAAAATGTTTCAAACATCAAACTCGGGTCAGGTGTAGTTAGCTCCAACTTCGCTAAACATTTTGCCTTCGCCCAAGAAGCTCCTCACCGATAAAACTACTCATAGTAAAACATCAATACTCAGAACATTCAACGAATGAACCTCAAAATGTACGACATTAAGTGGAGTTAATCCAAAAACTGAAATCTAATAAATCCACATTTAATAGACTATTCCCACAGTCGAAACTTCTTGCAATTCATTTTGTCCAAGGAAATAAATAAAGGCAACAATCATATTTACAAAAAGGTTCATCCAGTAAATAACATAATTGGATATATATCCCATAATTTATGTGAAAATGCTACTTGTTATGTAACCAAATTGATTTGTAAGTTTGTAATAGCAAGCCAAACATGAGGAAGAGAAGGTAGAATCCCTGTTACTGAATTACATAATGCTCAACATGAACTCTAACCTTCTTGACCCAGTAGTACTAAAACGCAAAGAAAAAATAAAAAAAAAAGGAAAAAAATCATATCTGGAGTAAAAAGTATGAAATATAAATAGATATAACCTAATCATAACAGATGACTTGGTTACTACTATCCACATCCTCATGCTGAGTTTACAAGGAGTAATTGCAACCCGTTAAATGCATCTCACTGAAAAACTATAATTTTAAATAATAGAATAAGGACACACATAACAAATTCTTACCACTAGCTTTGGAAATGAGTTCAGGGCATCAATAGAAGCCAGATCATCAAGATTGTTGCTTCCTAGAGTATTGACAAGTAATGCATTACGATCAGTAATACCAATAACAAAAAAAACGATTCCCCAAGTTTTAATATAAGAGTTTAAAAAATATACCCAGTAGAAGGCAGCGCAAATTTTGAAATGGCTTGTCATTTTTCTCAAGTTCACAATCAGTTGAAAGTTTATTAATCATATCATCATCAGGGTAAAAGATGTGGTTCAAATTGTTCTCGTTTAGATGAAGCTGCTCCAAGCTGAATGCATGAACCACAATGTCAAGGATGTCAAGAAAACTTGGCCATAACAGAAGTATCAAATTAGAAAATAGCCGAACAACATCTTATACACTTGTTTATGGTTGCATTTGAACCAGACACCTCTACACCACAGTCCACTTGTTTAATGGGACATAGCAAGAATACAAGAAGAAATACTTGTTTTTAACCTTCTTAGCTGTGAAAGTTTCAATATTTCTTTCCAATCAGCTATGCAATTGTCTTCCAAATTCAGAAGCCGTAGAGAATCAAACCCCTGAACTGTAAAGGATGATGGAGGCTGGAAGACAAAAGAGAACAATGTAGCTATGCAATAAATTCAGCATGATTTAGAATTTGTGTAAATATAAACAAACGAATAGCAAGTAAATCAGTATATTTCATCCACATACATCTACTGTGCTTATGTTATTTCCCATAAGATGTAGCTCTTCAATTGCAGGCAGTGAATGTTTAAGTATTTCAACCTGCCACATCAAGAACCAGAATTTAGCAAGTTTAAACTGAAAAACAAAACAAGATGACAAAGAGAAAAAAAACATATTAAAACAGAGAATATGATAAGCAACCTTGTAAAATTGGCAAAGTTCAAGACAGGAACATCAGTGAAGGTTTACAAGATTGTTATATAAAATGTAAGCTTATGGCTTTCGGTAAAGCCAGAGGTGTTTCGTTCTTATTCTGTCCCAGCACTAGTTGCTTGGCTGGCCCACTTTCCAATTTCTTTTTTTTTTTCTCTCTTTTCTCCTTTTCTCCTTTTGAATTTTTCCTTAGCTTGCGTCAGTTATGGAGTTTCCTTAATTTTCTAGTTCAACCATAGTTGACTAAAAGGATCTGGTCCTTTACTAGCTAAGTTTCGGAGGGGAAGGAAGTGTATCATTATTTCAGCAATTGTACTTGATATATTGTTCATGTTCCTGTGGCTAAAATTCTAAGATCCCAGGTATCAAGCTCTACTTCTATATATTACTTTGTTCACTTTCTCACATTTCTTCTTCCTCCTACATTTTAAACCATCAACCCCACGAATTATTGTCTATCAGAGTTTTCATATGATTTGATAACATCTTGTATCGCTAACAAAAGAGAGGCACAAAGTGAAAGGTAAATTTGAGGAAGAAAACCTTTGCCCAATTTACACCAGTATTGTTCAAAACTAAGATACGGATGCTTTTTAGTTGAGGCAGCCCGACAATATCTTGTGCCATTAAATTGTAAGATAAATTAAGCGCCGAAAGATTCGGTAACTCTTTACAGATTGTACCAACGTCCTGCAAGAAAAGATCAATGCAGACATCCAGAAAGGTTGTGAAGCCCCCAACAAATATCAATAAGAACATCAAGACAAAGGTTTTGTAAACTCATAGACCAATGCAAACATCTAAGTGAGAATAGAACAGAGAGAATACATAGGCTCCATGACCAAATCAGTGATGCTAATGAAATCTTCCAAATTGTTGCATTATGAAAAACAAATATGTAAAATGAGAAAACACCAAGACAAATTTCAGGAGAAGACCACCAATTCTTCTAGGATACCTTGAAAAAGGAAAGCCTCTTAAGACCAAATTACAAAAAATAAGAAGTGAAAGGAAAAAGTTACTGAAGAAACCCTATACTTTTTTTTCCAGATGAATTACTCCTTTAATTCTCCCAACATGTAGACTACATTCAGTTCTGTTTACTAGTAAAACTGCTAGCCTAATTATGTAAATAAACCATGTTTAATGGTTTTTTTTCTTTTTGGCGGAAAATACCTTCCAGTCTGATAGCAGATTTCCAGTCAAATCAAGCTCCTTTAAATCTGCAGAAAGAGCATTCAAGTTAGAACACTGTATCGAGCACATCTGCAAAATATCGTAACATAAAGCACATATAGCCCATGGATCTCTACTAAACTAAAACACAGCACAAATACAACGCAAAAATCATCATTGTATTGCCAAAATTCTACTTATTACTACGCAAGAAGGTCCCAAAAGTCAGAAGTTCAAATCTAAAATAAGGAGTAAAAACATGATGAAATTCAAGCAAAGAGAAAATAATTCTTATAATGCAAGAGTAATCAAACAAAACCAAATATATGGCAATTTCACACCGTTACATCCAATTTAATTTTTATATGTACTCTAAAAGATCTATGAAAAATGCTAGGGATACCAACTCCAATCCCAACTTGTTTACCAACTTATGAATTATCATGTTCAAAATATTACAACATCAATAGATTGCATCTACCAATAACTTAATGACAACTCAAGAGTTGAGATAAACATTGGGATTAGAGTTGGTATCCCCAGCGTCACTTAAGATCTCTTGTTCAGATAGGATTCAAGCTAAAGCTATGATAAAACATTGACTAGCAAGAAGTTGCAAGAATTTTAGGGAGCAGCAACAGACTTTCTCAATGAGAAACAAAGTTGAGTCTTTCTGACCTCAAGAAGAAACAGAGAGAATTAGCTTAAAAGAAGTATTTTTATGCTCAATTATGATGATTGGTAATGCATAGTACGCCATCAAAACCTCAATTCAAACACTAACATCCATTTCAATTACTTTTGCTATATATATGATTAAAACAAGCCTTGGCTTCATGAACAATGAGTGAACAATTCCTTATCATGTCTCCTTGTTGCCAAATTGATCAACCATTAACTAGTTTACAACCTCTAAGTCAAAAGCAAATCATTAATGTAAATAAAGAACAAAGTCTTATCGCAACTTACTTGGCAAGGCAGTGCCAATATCACAAGGGGATCCAGGAGAGCTAACACCCAAGAAAGAAAGCGATGCACCAGTCAACTCCTCAAATCGACTTAGTTTTTCCTGAATCTTATCTTTACCCACTAGCTGAATAGAAACCCGTTTGTTGCTCGCCGAAAAAACATACATTTCATCTGCAACACCACAAGTAGAGTATATTAGCACAAATTTCAACCAAAATTCTGGCGGGTTTTTGCTGATATTTCTCTATATAAATCATGATAAATCAAAGTACTAGAAGCTTGTGCTACATTCACATTTAGGCCTTTCTTGGTAACACTTCCATTCCTTTATTTTTTTTTTAATTTTCTGGTCTTTTGCAGTAAATAAAGGTGAAAATTTTCCCACAAATTAATTGAGAAAATCTCCATCGTTCACTTCACTTATATAAACACGACAATTACAATGAAAAATGAAAATGTTGTAACTGAACTTAAATATAAACCCAAACAAAGGAGTTGTATGTTTTTCTACTTTTTTTCAACAGATTTCCCGGCAGCCAAACAGAAAACACATTAGAATTAATTACCTTCTTCTTCTTTAGTGCTGTCGCCTTGGTATCTAAGGCGGAGAGCTTCGAGAAGAGAAATGCCGGAGATGAGATTGTGGCTGCGAACGAAAGAACCGGATCGCTGGGACTTGGCGTGGAAGTATCGGACACCATTAATGGAGCCGTCGTGCTTGCCCTCACCATTATCCCAGTCGACTCCAATCCAAATGCCAGAATAGCCCTGCACGGGGCCCACGTAAGTCACCGTTCCGATTCGCCGGGAATCTCCGGCTGAGTGGACTCGCTGGCCGAGTTTGAATTCGCTCTCTTCCATCTCCTTACTTCTCTACCGGTCCAGGAGAACTGACAGGCCTTTCAAGTCTGGTTTGGTTTCCCTCTGAGAAAGTTTACTGTGTATTGATCAATTTACTGGGCCCAATTTACATTTACTGTTTCAATTTTAATTCTGGGTTATTTACTTTTTTTTTTTTTATCCATGTTTTGGGTTTATTTAAAAAGTATACCATTTGTTTTTAATCTTATCAAATATATACTTTTAAATTTAATAGCTAAATTCTACCCCTCTGAGTCAACATTTGTTTTAACCACAAAAATAACACAAATAACCTTGTAAAGAAAAAAAAAAGATTCTTTACCAATTCGGGAGGAGTTTGACTCGGGTCTTTGTCTCGAGGAGTTTGTCTACTCTTCGTCTCGCCCTATCTGCATTTTAGAGATTTACGACCTGGCTCTTCGGATTTGGGACACCAATTTGCTTCTCTAAAATGGGCCAAGATCCATTCATTCTTTCAATTTTGAATCTCTATGGAGAGTTTTTTAAGTCATATTTCACAAAGAAATATATATTGCATAAGAAGGTTTTTTACAAGAAAGCTTATGTCTCTCTAGTCGAGAGGAGTTACATGTTTATACTTAGAAAGCAAAGAGGACTCAGTGTCCTAAATCAAATGATAGAGAGAGGACACGTAGTAGTCCTTGTTACAGCACACTAAAGCAAACTAAAGTACCCCCCTTTTTTTTATTTCACAAAATGGGACGATTCTCTAGTCTATGTCACAGCTGTCATCCAGCCAGGAATTGTCTCGAGCCAACTCACGTAGTGCTTCGTCTACCTCATCTTCATCCATGGGTGGACACGCATCATAGCAGGACTACAAAAGTTGTTGTGAGGAGGAGCAAGTGGAAGGCAGGGTGTCAAAAAGATAAGGATCACTAAGATAAGGATCCTGCGAATCTTGAAAGGCTGGGTTGTTGTAGTAGAGCACTCCTTTAGTGTCGGTTGGAGTGTACAACCTTTTGCTGAGCTATGTGGGGTCGTCCTTATCGGTTGTGGTACCAGCGAATATTTTTAGTGCCTTTTCGATCTTTTCGCTGTACTCTGGAGGAAATTTTTCCAATGGGGCATCTTCATCCGGTGTGGGCCAAAGGTGGCCAGGGATTGTCTGGTTTTTCTCAAATAATATATTTTGTATTTCCCTCTGAGTTTTGTCTGGCCCTGCAAGGGGTTCTTCACTAGCACTGAAGATTTCAACAGATGGATTGGTGGTAATGGTTCCGTCGTGGTTGAGTTTAGCAGAAAGTGTGAAGAACAGAATGACGTAACAGTGGAGGGGAATAATGGCTTGGGGATCCTTTGGTTTGTAAGGATATAAAAATGCTTGTCTGGGTCCCTTAAGCTTTTCCCACTCTGTGGTGAGGAGTTGATCCCAATACTGTAGAGGAGCGAACCACTGTAGTACCTGTATTTGGGTCTGGTATGCCTTTTCAAAGTCGTCTTTATCCAGGTATGCACAGACTGTGGTTCTGAGGCCAATGGCCTGGACTTCAATGGCAATTGTGTAGACACTTGTTAAGTACCAGAAAAGGTGCGCCAAAGGTCGTGGCATGAACAATGTGTCTTTGAAGAGGATAACTTTGGAAAAGAGGAAGTCATGATGTAGGCCAAGGTCATGATACATGGTTGGGCCATATTTTTTGATTAATTGATTCTGCATGAAAATGGCTTGTTTGGTGGCCTTTTCTTTAGTTATTTTTTCCTTGTAGAATAACTTGGGCATCTCTGGGAAACATCTGCTGGGGTTGAGAAGAGGAAGCCATCATAGAAAAGTATGGGATGTGGATGAGCTCTTCTGAATGTTGGTGATTGCCTTTTATAGGTGGTCGAGATAGGTAGTCAGGGATGACATTGTCTTTTCCTTTGATGTGTTTAATATCAAAAGAAAATTGATCAAACCATACTGCCAGTCTGATTAACTGGGCATTAATGGTTTTGTTGGTCTTGATTTTGATCATTCCTGCTGCTACTGCTGAGTCAGTCTCAACCAAAAAGTGGTGGGCAATAAGGTGGAATTCAAACTTTGAGATTCCATGTTTGATAGTAAGCAATTCTTTAAACGTGGAGTGATAATGCTTTTGCGAATCTTTAAAGGATCCACTTTTGTATCCACATATCTTTCTTGCTTTATTCGTTCCTTCTTCAAGAAGGATGGCCCCCCAGTGAGTGTTGCTGGCATCTGTCTGAAGGATTCTTTTGCCGTCTGATGGTATGGATAATGGTGGCAAAGTCTGCATCACTCGTTTGAGATTTCTGACAAGCTGTGGTATGCTCGACATTCCATGGTGGAGCATCTTTCCTTAAAAGCTGTGTGAGAAGGCTGGTCAGTTTTGATATCTTTGGCACGAAGTCTCTGAGATAATTGATGATCCCCAAAAATTGTTGGAGTTGGACTTTTGTGAAGTCTTTCTTAGGAAATTTGAGTAGCTCTTGGGCAATGTGGGGTTGGGCCTGGTAAGTTCCTTCACAAAGGGTCATGCCGAGGAAATCAATCTTGGGCTGTCCAATGATCATTTTCTTTTCAGAAAGCATAATACCATGGGCCTCCATGATTTGGACAAATTGGACCAGTAAGTCCAAATGAGTTTGGTGATCAAGAGAGAAGAGAAGGATATCATCAATGTATATTAGGGCTTGGTGGAGAATTGGACCATAGATCCGAGTCATGGTCTTTTGGAAAAGGGATGGGGCAGTCTTAAGCCCAAAAGAAAAAACGGTCCACTGGAAATGGTGGTTTGGGATGGAGAATGCGGTTTTGGGCCGGTCTTTTGGTTTGATACCGAGTTGCCAAAACCCCGCTTTTAGATCAAACTTAGAAAAGACTCTGGCATTGGTAAGGTTTGAAAACAAGGTGTTTTGGTTGGGAAGAGGAAACTTGTCGTCTGCCAAAAAATGGTTTAATGGCTTATAGTTGATAACTAACCTTTGCTTTCCTCTGATTTGCTCTGAACGTTTATTAACGTAAAAAGCATGACATGCCCAAGGGGACGATGTTGGTTCTATTAGGCCCTGTTGTTGGAGCTCTAGGCATTCTTGAATTGCCATTTGTTGGTGCTCCGAATTCATTCCTGGATGACTTGCCTTAGTTGGATTGATGTCTTCATTCTGTTTGAATGGAAGAGAAACGAAGAATTCTTTTCGGGTCCACAGAGGATGAGGACACTTGGTAAGGAATTCCGCGTGAGAGGTTGCACAGGACTTTTGAATTAGGCAGTCTTTGATTGGTTGGAAAACATCTGTAGTGACTTGAAAGAAATTTGGAGTGGATTCCCAATTTCTGAAGTGAGCTTTGTAGGCTAGACCTGTGGGTAGGATTCGCAATCCTTGCATCTTTGTATAGATGTCAAAACCTATAATAAGATCTTTTCCTGGAAGCTTAGATCCAATGACTCGGTGTCGTATGGAGCATCCTGGGAAGAATTCAAGTCGTATAGGCTTACTGATTAGGTCTGTCTTGAAAATTGCACTGTTGGCAGCATGGAAAAACTGCTGCTTTGGCTGCCAGTACTCCATCGGAAGGATGTCGGGGTTCATCATTGAGTAAGAAGCACCCGTGTCAAAAAATGCAGCGACCTTGATAGGTCTAGCATATTTAGAAGGAAGGATCCGCATTGGGACTATTGGAACAGGTTGGGCCAAGTTGGCCGAGCCTATTTGATAGTGGGAGGATAGTTCCTTGTGTTGCTCAAAAACACAGATAGAGTCTGTTGAGGGCTCATCATCAAGAGAGAATACAGATTTAATATCATTATCGGAGAGAGAGAGTCCGGTGATGTCTTCAATGTGGGTTATCATCTTAGCAGTTTTGCCATGAGGACATTCTTTAGCAAAATGGCCTTTCTTTCCACATTTGTAGCATTTGTCTGTTGTTTTGCCGAAGTTTCGTTTTCTTTCTGAGGAATTTGACAAATCGCTTCTTTTTTCGTCGAAAAGTATGCCTGGAATCCTTGGGGAAAACTTTTCTCTGATAGGCCTTGTAAGGTTTTCAAGGATGACAGGAGCATGTCTGGTTTCTGGGCATTTGATCAGCAAGTCTTTTTTGTTGCAGACACAATCAAGATGCTTTGACTGCTTTAGATATTCCTGGAGAAATTTGTTTTGCAAGCACATCTTATCCAGGGCTCGGATTGTCAATTGGTAGAGTTCTCCAAGGGTGGTATTTTGGAGGTTCTTTCCAGATTGAGCAAGAAGGCGTGTTGTTTCTTTGCCAAGTGATTCTGGAATGGAGGAGAGGTATGCCTGCTTCAAGTTGGGGTCATTGATGCCACCGATTTGGTAAAATCGTTGGGACATCCTTTTGAAGTGTTTCTCCAAATCTTTTTTATCCATGGAACAACATTTCATTTTGAAGAACTCAGCATGCAACTTTTCTGTTGTCTGAGTATCTTGTCCACAGAACTCATTGTAGACTATGGAGAGTGCTTCTTCAATGTTCTCGAGTTGGAGAAATTGGAGTTGATGATAATCCCCTAGACTTTTCCACCATTCTTGGAGTATACCCAAAAATCGGGAAGCAAATCCTAGGAGGACAGTCTTGGTCTACATGCATGGCTTTTGTGTTTCAATTAGAAGCCATGCTTTAAATTCCTGGAACCTGGTATGCCATTGGTGAGGAGGAATGTCATCGAGAGTGAAGGTGTGAAACTTTGAAGATTTCGCAACGTGATCACCTTGGTGAACTTCTTCTTGTTCTTCGACTTGATAGTCTTGAGAGGTTTTAGGTTGTTCTTCTTTAGTACCTTGAGCCATTAGGTGCAATGGGTCATCATCATTTCTGGAAGATTCATCATATGAGAATTCTTCTATAGTGGAGGAACTAGAACAGTCGGATTCATTTTCAGAGAGATCTGATGAGTCTGGTTCTTGCAGGTGAACAGAAGATGAGGAAGGTGTTTCCTGGTGCTGGTATAAGACGTGAGACAATGGATTTTTTGGGTGTTGCACCATCAACTGCTGTGTAGCAGATTGTTGTTGTGCCGCCGAATCTGTCGTCTTGGCTTTGGCCTTCTTTTGTTTTTGCTGATCTTGTTCGTCTAAAATTTGCTTCAGACGCATCATGGAAGAGGACACTGACTTGGATTTTACCAAAGCCTGTGGATCCTTTGTCATGGTAGTAAAACGCCATGGGGTTGTTTCTACGACTGCAACAGCTGCTTTTAAACTTTCTTGGTGTTGGAGATCTTCATATTATAGCTTGAGATTTTTCATCTCTGCTTCTTTTTCAGTGAAGATACTCATAGGGACTGTTGAGGATTTGATCAGCATCATAAGTTCTTCATGAACTTGTTGAATTTTAGCCAACAGCTTTTGAATGATAAAATGTTGGGATTCTTGAACATCGACAGCCAATTGTGTTGTGCACGTTTCAATCTTCTGTAGCATCTTATTTTGAGAGATCATGTTTTCGGATTGCCAATTAAGAGTGGCTTCAGCTGGAGAGACTCGTTTAGTATATCCATCAGCTTCTCGCGCAGTGGGATTTGTGATCTTTGGCTAATGTACAATGGTACCATCCTAAGTTTGGTATGATCGAATTGGTGGGAAATCCTCATCATATGCAGAGGAGGAGGATGATAGAGATCCCATAATATAGACTAGAATAGGGGCCTGATCAGGAGGTAAAGGAGGTTCAGGCTTATGGTTTTCTTTTGTCCAACCAGTGGGGTTTGGAGCAGGTTTTCCAAAGTGGTCAGGGGCAGAATAGGTGACTAAGTAGTCAAACTTTCCAGAAGGTTGACCAAGGGGTCCTATGGACTGATCTCCTTGGAGGTATTTTTGTTTAAGCCTTTTCCCCGAACTTCGCTTCTTTGGGCGAGGTGTTTCATTGTTTCTTTTAGGTTTGGAACAATCAGGGCAATCACAGATATCCCAATAATATGACCATTTTGGGACTGAAAAGAATAGATTGGATTACCGTGGTTGTTAAAGGAAGGAACCTCTATCGTCAAAGGAGGGTGAGAAACACGAGTCATCATGTACTGAGTAGTGAAGAATCCTGTGGGGGAACTTTCACTTCGATCAAAGATTATTTCTGTGTTTCCATCAACAAGAGTCTTGTACTGTGATTCTCTGAGATGAATGAGAGGAGGAACTTGTGGAGCCTTTTCATAATTTGTAATCCAAGAGCTAGGCAGTAACTTTTGAAGTTCTTCTATAGTGATCTGCCTTGGAATGTGAGTACAAATTGGAACTTGGTCCGAATCAACCTTAATCATCAACGCATCAGTTGAGGCTGGTAGTGCTAGATCAAGTGCATGGTCTTGAAGACGATAGGCCATTTGATAGTGAAGAGTAGATCCGATGGAGTTTGGATCCTGGTCGACACCAACGATCTGAACTTGCACTTTGAGAGCATCCAAGAGGCGTTTATCCATGAGAGACATGTTAAAATTTGGGAACAATGTAATGATAACAGTTCCTGCATTTAGGGTAGTCTCGATGGTAGCAATACTTGCTTGTTGGTACTTCCTCAAGCGAGTATCAAGTAGCCCAATATGAGCTGAGATAGGTAAACCCTTTCTGGCATGATAAGTGAGGGCAAGTCGGATTGGCCCGAAATGAATATGGGTATAGCCTTGAGAAACCCAGTGAGGTGGTAATTCAGATGGGATTTGCAGAGCTACCAGTTGTTCATGAGAGACAGCTGGGAGTTGACACTGGCTAAATTTGGAAGCCTAGACATATTCTTTGGGCGCTTTATATGAGGGTTTTATAAGAGCTTTTATGGATTGGGTAAAAGAGTTGGTGGTTTTCATAAAGGCATGGTAGGGGTTTATTAAAGGGAGTGATTCAAAATCAATATGCTAATACATACTCTCTTCTTCACCATTTTCAACTCAACATTCAAACAAACAAATGAAAGTTTATTAAGAGCCCCTGAGCTCTTCCATGGCATAACTTCCCATATCACTTACCATTTCCTCCAACTCAGGACAAACCCTAAAAACAATGTTGATGCTTACCGCTGGTTGGCTAGCTATCAACATTATGTGTAGCTATGCACTCATATGTCTTTTCCCATTCATCTCGACTTGCCTGGGTGAACCTGCAACAAGAAGAGGGACGTTTCAAAAGTAAAAAGGGGACACTAGTGTGGTGCCAATCAATAGCTCTGATGCTCAAGTCGAGTTTGGCTCGGTAGAGTACGAAAATTGGGCTAGTTGGAAAAAAGCACGTTGGCCTCAAGCTGCAATGAATGTGCTTTATTTATAGGCTACCACTTAAATCGGGTGTTAGGTGGGTTTTACCCACGACCCGCGTGTCACATCAAGACCTATTAGGGAGCAGGTGACATGTGTCATGATCTCCACCGACGGGTTGTCTCCATCTGAAGGTGGAAGTGAGGCCATGTGTCGACTTTTTGTGGTAGGTTACTGCCTGGTTGTAAGCTCTAACAATCTGACTCGAGCATGTGTTCTTCCCGAGAAGGCGATGCCTTGTGTCGCAGCCAGCAGGGGCCCTATAGAGCACCTCGGGAGGAAGTGCCGTTCTCAGGAGGTCATGGAGTGCCTTCTCGATGATCTCTGCCTAGCATGTTTACCAGGCTACCACAGGAGCATTCCTTAGGGAAAGCGCCGAGCACACCCCCAACAATAGGACCCTAGTGCACCTAGTCAATGATCAGCCTGGTAGACCATGCCAAGAAAGTATGGTCGACTTAGGAAGGCCTTTAGGCTTTGTCCTGGGACAATAGAAGTTGAAGAGACATGCGGTTAGGCTCGGGCGGGACACGTGTCAACATGCAATTAGTTATTTCCCAGATGAGCATAATCATTGCATCTCTTTGATTTCTGTGCCCAAGTTTTGCTCCCCGAATTTCAGCTATAAATAGAAGTTGCTTCTCCATTGTTCCAAAGTGTTAGTGCGACTAGACTTTTGAGCTTTCTAGTTTTTGCTGCCGAGCAGTAGGTCGTAACCTAAAAACTTTACATCTTGTCCGGAGCAACTTTCTACCCAAGCAGGTAATTTCCTGAACAAAAAATTTAGCCATGAGTGACTTGAGTGATTCCCAAAAACGACTCCATCACCTCTAGGTCAAATAGTAGCACCAAGACCGACCAATCAGGGAACGAGGAGGTCGACATTGAGGAGACTTGCCCTATCAAGATGGGGGTGCATGGTTGGCCAAGATCCTTAGTCTTGGTGAAGGGACAGTACCGCAAAAGGAGTTCCTTAACATGATTAACGAGGGGCACCCGTTCAGGCTATGTAGGGGCGAGGACTTGTACATCAGGGTAGCAGCTGCGGGTATGTCTTGGGTCTTGTCCGAGGAGCGTGCTAGCTTGGTGGTAGCCCAGGATGTGTCGAGCACCTCTGGTGAGGACACCAGTACTTTAACTCTAGTAATGGAAGAAATGACCATCGATGTGTTAGCCGAGAAGGATAGGCCAATGGGGGGCTGTGAGGCTAAGGAAGAAGAGGAAGCCAAGGAAGAGAGGCCCGTTATGGCGACCAAGGTTGGGGGAGCCATTGTGTTTAGGAGGGATCGGCTTGGCCAAACTTCCACAACAGGATATACCTCAGCATTGATGCTGGGTTGACTTCTAACCTTGTGTCAAGAGTACCAAATTCTCGATGATATTGTACTTGTTTTGCCCAGGGAGGGGGACTCTTCACTAAACCCGTTGAAGGGGTACATCACATTGTATGTGGAGTTTTTCCAAGCTTTGCCTTTATCTCATTCGTTCCTCCGGTGGGCACTCAATGATTTGAATGTGTGCCCTGCTCAATTAAACCCAAACTACTATCAATCCTTAATCAAGATGTAAGTCCTTTGGAGGTACTATCACATAATCAAGATGCCATAGGATGCCTTCAAGCAAGTCTATAAGATTAAGATGCTTCCTCGGCAGATGAGCTGGTACTACTTCACCGGCTTCAAGAAGGACTTCATCTTGGGGAACCCCAATTTGGATAAACTTTGGAAGTTCAAATGGTTCTTTGTTAGGGGGTACTAGATGTCTTGAGCTGGTGAGGTGGTGCCCAAATATCAGGAGGTCCTGAGGAGATTCAAGTAGGGACATATTTGGTCTAGAAGACCGTAGGCACCTAGCAAAGTCGTCACAATAGTGGAGGAATTATACTCTAAGCCTGAAACATCTTGGCAACAATCCTTCTTGTTGCAAAAGACAAACCTCACCCACTATAGTTGGTTTAGAGGGCTAGGTCAACTAACCCCCGATGTGATGATGACTTGCTTGCTCGGCTCACTAAGTAAGTGACAGTTGTGGGGCCTAGCACTATTGACATCCAGGGGCCGAGCACCTATCGATCTAAACAGCCAGCAAGGAGCCATCATCATCCAGTTCTAAGGACTCTTCTGGTAGTTCCCTTAATTTGGGGCCACCCATCGCCGACGAAGAGCTCGAGGAAGTGACAAGGTAGCTTTACTCGCTAGGCCAACTCTAGATTAGAGGTATGCCCCAAGTTTTTTTTTATGTTACCGAGCCTGTCTTGACTTGGTGAATTTCTTCTTGTAGAAATGTCTTCAAGGGGGATGTCCTGGCAGGAGAAGTAGAGAATGATGGAGAACCTTCGCTAGTCTAAGGGCAAAAAGATGGTCAAGTCTAAAAGGAAGAGAACCCAGGAACCCGAGTGCTCTATTGCTGCCGACCCGCCGAGCATCCTACCACTACCGATGAGGTCAAAGGACTCATCAAGTCATGGGGAAGGCAACCCTTCGCCTATTGTCACCGTCGTCCTGTTGCTACTAGCTGATTCGCCAAGGAGGCGTCACCTATCGTGCCCCTTAATGGTTGAGACCATTGGGGAGGCCGTGCCAGACGAGGAGTTTTTGGCAGCAATCCAGGAACAAACATTCTTGGATTATTTTCGCTCGGCCTTCAAGCTCACCGTCAAGATATGCCCGGTTCATGTCCCGAGCTTCTTATTACTTGTGTTTTTCTAGGTCTCTAACATTCGCTCTTGCAGGCCTACTCATACCTAAAGATGGCCAACTTCATTGTCGAACGTACTTTCTACACTGAGCGGAGAAGTGCCAATAGGGCTGTGAGGAGAAAGACCAAGCAGAGAAAACGCTTGACGAAAAGGAGGTCGATCTTACCCAGGCAAGAGATGCGATAACCTAGGTTGAAGATGCGCCAAGAAAGCTCAAGGAAGGCTGACCAAGCATGAGCTACAATAGGCTTGGGCCTCCCTTTAGGCCGCTTGGGATGAATATTATTAGTTCCTAAACGAAAAGTGCCTGACAAGCTATCTCAGTTAGTAGAGGAGTTCAAGGGCTCTGTCGACTACGCAGGCAATTACTACCTTGGGATGAAAGACTTGCAGAAGCACATTTTGGAGAAACATCCTAAGGGCGCTGCCTTCAACTGGTCAATTATTGTTGAGCCCAAGGCCGACAAGGAGTAGGAGCAAGTTGAAGAAATCTAGGCCCTGGGAAGGCAAGACATAATCATCGACCTAGATGCCGAGGACGGTGACACCAGGAATGGTGACGCTGGGGCCCAGAGCTAATGGCCCTGCATTTTTTCTTGTATTTCTTCATTTTTCTGTCTAGGATTGGGAAGTGCCCAGTTATTTGTACCTCCCACAGACATTAATTTTTAATTTTTAATGAAACTTTCATTTTTCCAAGTTTGATACTTCTCAGATTATTTTAATTTTTCCCAAGTTCTCAGGTCATTGATTGTCCCCAAGTTCACTGTTTCTCAAGTTACGATTTTTATTCAACCAAGCAAGAAGAATATCCATTTCACAGACCCTTACATTCTAGACATGCTTATTTGTCATGTTCGATCTAGGCCGGCTATGGCAACATGTAGTGCCCTGTGCCCCTAGACTTGATTAAGTTCTTCAAGACTTTTACAAGTCTAATTATGGTCAGGAGTCGAGTTTCTCAAGGTCAGGTCATCTTCTTGTTGGTGTGATTGTTGTTTAGGTCGTCCAATCAATGTTGGACTAGTGGACTGCTATTTCAAGTCCACTTGTGGTCAGAATATGCACAGACCAGCCCTATAGATGGGAGTTAGGGTGGCCCTCCCTTAGAAGTTATGGCTTTTGTTAAGTACGAATTGTTCAGAGGATTTCTTTAAACATATATCTTTCGTTAATGTTTTCTTTTATGTACATCTCTGCTTTGCTTGGCATCTTTTGGTTACAAAAAGAATAATGAGACCAGAGATCAAAAAATGCATTTTGGCTCTCATCAACAATAAAATTTCTTCAGGTGCTTGACGTTCCAAGGGTGACCTAGCACATTTCCTCCACGTCTGCTATTTTGTATGTGCCCAACTAGACGATGTTAACCACTTTGAATGGGCTGTCCCACTTTGGACCAAAAAAGCTAAGCCTACGCTGCTAGACGATGACCTTCTTGAAGACTAAATCACCAACTTTGAAACTCCTTGGATGAACCTGCTTGTTGTAGTGTCGAGCGACAGGTTGATTCCAAGCTACAATGCAGATTAGAGCTCTATCTTTCTTCTCTTCCAATAAGTCAAGCTTAGACATCATGAGTTTAGTATTTTGCTACTCGTCATAGTGTTCAACTCTGAAGCTCGACAGACCAACCTCAACTGGGATGACGGCTTTGGCTCCGTAGACTAGGGAGAATGAAGTCTCTCTTGTGGTAGTCCATGCTGTAGTATGATAAGCCTAGAGCACTTTCGAGAGCTCGTCGATGCATATGCCTTTAAGCCCTTCTAGTTTCTTCTTCAGATTATCCTTGATGGTCTTGTTGACTGCTTTAACCTGTTTGTTGTTATGAGGATACCTAGGTGAGGAAAAACCTTCTTGATGCCGAGCTATTCACACATATGGAGGAGATTGGCTGTTTTGAACTATTTGGCGTTGTCGGTGACTATGGTGTGTGGGATGCCCTATTGGGAAATGATATCCTTCCAAATGAAGTTGGTGCATTTGGCTTCGGTCATGTCGATGCAGGGCTTGACCTCTACCCACTTAGTAAGGTAGTCAATGGCTACTATACAATACTTGAATTATGATCGGGCCGAAGATAGGGGTCCAATTAGGTCGATAGCCCACTTGGCAAATGGCCAGGCAGACATAATGGAGTGAGTGGCTCAACATATTGTCCAATTACTTGGGCAAACTGCTAGCGCTTGAGGTCCAATTACTCGGGCAAACTGTTAGCACTTGAGGCACTTTCGTGCATATTCTTTGTAGTCTTGATCCATGGTCAGCCAGTAGTACCCTTGGCAGAGGCACTTGAGGGATAAGGAGCGCCCCCCTGTGTAGTTACCGCACAACCCACTGTGGATTTCTTGTGTAAGGTATTGAGCCTCTTGAGGTCTAACACATCTCAAGTAGGGTGTAGTGTAGTCACGTTTGTAGAGTTTTCCTTCGATCATCGAATACTGAGCCGAGCTATTGTGAATACGCCAGGCTTCCTCTCAATCACTAGGCAACCCAGCTGTAATCAGGTATCAAATGATCGGGTCTATTTAGGTGCCTGCTTGTTCCTTGGCTACGTTCATTTCCTCCTTACTAAAGCTCAACTCGGCCAACCTCTTTATTAGGACCGCTATCATATCCTATCTTCCAAGCCTAAGGCTAGTCGAATTAGCGCGTCGAATTTCACATTCTTGGACTTCGGGATCTGTATAAAAGAATAGGCTTTCAACTGTCCAAGAAAGACTTTGACATCTTTTAAATATGCGACCATGGTTTTCCGTTTGGGCTTGAAACCCATTGGTAACCTACTAGACGATGAGCATTGAGTCACTGTGGATGTAGATGTGATCCACCCCAAGCTCACGGGTAATTCTGAGGCCGGCTTACAAGGCTTCATACTTGACTTCATTATTGGATGTCTTGAAGTCAAAGCAAAACCCATAACTTAACTTGTTGTTGTCTGAATTGGTAATGATGAGGCCAGCGCCTGAGCCGTTTACAATAGATGAACCGTCTATAAACAGCTTCCACTCAGGCTCAGGCTTGATAGTACTACTGCTACTGAGGGCATTTGGACTTCGACGGGAGCTTTCTTGGCAGAAGAGGTGCTTTGCTTGGCATCCATGAATTCCACAATGAAATCAGCCATGTCTTGCTCCTTTATGGCCGTCTAGGACACAAAGTGTATGCATACTGCCCGAGCTCAACTAAACACTTGGCCATCCAACCAGATATCTTTGGACTTTGGACGACTTGGCTCAAAGGGTATTTGGTTGGGACTCAAATTGTGTGCCCTTGGAAGTAACGTCGGACCTTTTGGGCAAAAGTGATGAGGGCAAATGCCAGGTTTTCCAACAAAGGTTACTGCTCCTCGGTGACCTAAAATGCTTTACTTGTGTAGTATAGTGGCTTTTGGACGCTGTCTTCTTCTCAAATGAGGACTAAGCTCACGGCTTTGTTAGAAACAACCAGGTAGGCGTAGAGCGTCTCTCTTGGTAAAGGTTTGGATAAGAACAGGGGTGTGGCCAAATATTTCTTGAGTCTTTGTAATGCTTCCTCACACTCCTTGCTCCACTCAAACCTCCCCTTGAATGCCTGGAAAAAAGATTGGCACTTGTCAGTAGATCGAGAGACAAATCTGGACAAGGTTGCAATCATGCCGGTCAATTTTTTTACTTCTTTGACAGTGTGGGGAGAGTGCATGTCGATCACGACCTGGGCCTTGGCGAGATTGATTTCGATTTCGTGGTAGTCAACCATGAATCCAAGGAACTTACCAGATTCAACTCCCGCATTTGGCTAGGTTGAGTTTCATCTTGTATTCCCAAAGAATATTGAAGCTTATTCAGAGATTGGTGATATGGTCGACTACTCGGATGGATTTGATGAGCATGTCGTCAATGTATACTTTCATGGTTTTGCTTATGAACCGAACGAACATTTTGTTTATAAGGTGACTGTAGGTTGCTACAACGTTTTTCAGTCTGAATGGCATAACCACATAGCAAAACAATCCCTAGTCCATGGTAAAAGTGGTCTTGATTTGGTCTTCTTTGGCCATCTTGATTTGGTTGTATCCAGAGTAGGCATCTATAAAGCTTAACAACTAGTGTCCAGCCGTTGCATCCGTTAGTTTGTCTATCCGAGATAGTGGGAAGAAGTCCTTTGGATAGGCCTTGTTGAGGTTGGTATAGTCAATGTAGACCCGCCACCTCTTGTTGGCCTTTTTAACTAGGACCACATTTGCCAACTACTATAGGTATGTGACTTCCCTAATGAAGCCAGCCTTCAAGAGCTTCTGAAATTCTTTGTTGATGGCGGTGTATCTCTCCAGATTGAATGCTTTTCTTTTCTGGATGACCGGTTTGTGTTTTGGGCTGACGTCAAGGTGGTGGCAGATTATGCTGGGATCAATGCCGGGTATGTCCTTGTGTGACTAAGCAAACATATCCTGATATTCCGTCAAAAACTTCTTCAGGTCAGCCTGGATCTCAAGCTTCAGCTGAAACCCGAGTTGGACCGTTTGGTCGAGGTGCTCAGGGTCGAGATGGTATAGCACCAAGTCTTCTACTGGCGTGGCTTGTACTTCTTCTTTTGGTAGTTGGGGATTTAGGTCGAATAACATTTTGGCTCCTGCTCGGCAGGGAAGGCCATCTCGTCCACCTTAAATACAACCTAGATGTTTAGTTCCAAGCTGTTGCTTCTTTCATGGCCTTGGCATTGAATTCACAACACTCTGTTTGCCTTGACCTGATGACATTGACCCCGTTCTCTGTTGGAAACTTCATTGTAAGGTGGTAGGTGGAGACCATGGCTTTAAGGACGTTCAAGGTAGGCCACCAGATGATGATGTTGTATTGAGAGTTGTTGATGATGAGAAAGTTGATCAAGCATGTTACCAAAGCAGCACCCTCTCCAAAGGTGACCAGCGGTGATCTTTTGTGCTACTCAAATGCACTCTCTCGTGAAGCTGTACATGGGTATTGTTAGACATGTGTGCCGTGAGGAGTAAAATGTATTATGTTTTTAGAAACATTTTATCAATAAAGAATTTTTTATTATTCATATACCAATTATTGTCCTCTTTACATTCATATTTTGTTCAATGAATGATAAGCAAACAAAAATCTGAAACTGTCAATCTAAACCTTTAAGAATCAGGCATATGATGGACAAATTATGCAGAACAAATGGTTTAAAGGGTGATGGTGTAAATCATAAAATCCGCAATCGAGGAAATAAAGTTAAGCGCTTTTTTTATGCTAAGATTGTTATGTTGTCTATATCCTAAAGGGAGATGCTTTGTCTTGACCGTCGGAGTTGGACTCTACAAATAGAGACATTGGTACATTGTGATAGGTGACAATGTATTGGATCTGGACATAAAGTAGAATTAATTTGGATTAATAATTATGTCTAGGCAAATCAATTCACTTTAGAAAAGCATATGTATTGTGTCTTAATGTTGAAATGAATAATGGGCCCATAGTCTTGACTTATGCATTTTGATGTACCAAAGGGTGACATCTATATTTTATGATAGAACGCATATCAGTATGTTAGAGACATGACTCTTGATAGCGTAGATTTGTTATTCATAGATACGAAATCCATAGCTCCTCTATATGAGTCAATGATATCATCTTATATGTGTTATCCTGTAATTGGAAAATTAGAGTGCTCAACCATTTAGATACATAAGTGTAACCAAATGGTATATTGTCTTTGAATGGTAATTTTTCTAATGGTAAGATAATAGAATGTAAGAAAAAATAATCAGGAAGGTAAGATAGAATTTATCCTTAAGCCAATTATAGATATCGTATAGGGATACAATACAATATGATTTGTCGTGGACACTTAGGTAATTTGTGCTTTGTAATTTTATAAGGTTTGAGAGTGCAACTCTATGTTTTAGTTGAATAGCGTTAGAGTTGATAATTATAAAATGTGTATCTGGGATATTATATTTTATAATTATCGGGAGCTTGAACTATATTGTCCATCGAGTCCCCTTTGCTAGCTCATAATAAATCCTGTAATATTATGGTGTTCTTTTTTTTTATAAATTGGTGACTTATGTTTAATTATTAGATTGGCTAAAATTTGATAGGATCAGATAATTTATGTCTATTTATCGATTGAATTAATTTTGTAAATTAATTCAAGATAAACTTATTGAATTATCCAAAATATTTATTTTCTTAGAGATTATCTAGATATGGTTGTTGTAATCAGATAACTTCTCTATTGGGTTATTTGAATTAAAACTGAGGCTTTATCCAAAAAATCTCGAGTGGGAAATAAAAGATTTATAGGGATCATTTATCATAAGTTTGACAAGCCGATTATTTAGTTTGGCTTACCGATGGAGTAAGTTCGACAGGCCAATTCGTTAGTTCAACTTGTAGATCTAACGATAATTTGATCATGCATTTTAGACACGATTTTATCATATATAAATCCATATTCAAATTTTTGAGGCCTTATTTGATAATAACCAACCATGGGGACGACCTCTATAAATATGGAGTCAGTTTTCAGACTTATTTAGATTAGTTACGAAAATAAGAGTGAGCACTTTAGTCTATGAGTCTTTGAAACTCCCTGAAGAGCTATTGTTCACAAATCACGAACGTTAGTTCTGGGTTTTCTCAATTGGTTGGAGGGAGAGTCATCGGGGAAGAGCTATATAAGGTGTGCCCATATACATACTGATCATTGATAGAGAATAGCAAACAAGACCAGTTGGTTGAGGCTCTTTTAAAACATTTTTCTCTTCATAGATTGCAAGAGCTCTTCGGCATTCAAAGGTTAGTAAGATCTGGTTAATTTATGCATATAGCGTGTCGAACTTGGGTTTTGGAAAATACTCTAATTAAAAATTTTAAAATTTCTGTTACATATTGTTTTTCCAACAATCCAGATAGGGTGAGAGTGGCGTTGCTGTTCTTTAGCTTGTCATAGGCCTGTTTGAACAAAATATCAGCTAAGCTGCAGTTGTTGATCAACACACGCCGAACTATGTTTTTGGCGATCTGAAGTTCACACATGAAAGCGTAGTTTTGTGAGTGAATAAGCTTGTCCACCTCTTCCTCGATGAAGGTGATGGGATGTCTTCTTGCCTGCAGATCTTGTTAATGTAGTCAAACATATTCATGAGGTCAACTTTCTCAACCAGCCGAGCCTCCTGAACATATGTCTACCAACCACTCGAGGTGTCCCAGGTAACTAGCCCACTGAATATCGTATAGACGATGTTCGGGGGTTCTAGGGCATTCCCGCCATTGTTATGTGGCCGGCGTCACCCATCTTGGGCTGCCTGGTTGTTCCCCCTAGCATTGGTACTAGGGGTTAAGACTTGTTCCTCGAACTCCCGTAGATGTCTATCTTAGACTAGTCTTTCGATTCGATCATTCAGCTGGATACAATCATGGGTGTCATGTTTGACATCTTTGTGGAAATTGCAATATTTATTCTGATCCCTCTTAGCTCTACTTCCTTTCAATGGAGGTGGTGCCACCAACAAATTCTAGCCACTCACCTAGTTTGGCACCTCGTCGATGTTGGCAACCAAGGGGGTGTAGTTTTGGAATTTCTCAGTCGGGGCCTTGGGCTTGTCTTTCTTTGACTTCTTACTTTGCTCAGGCATCATCTACTCAGGTGGAGTCTTTTTCTTTTTCCCCTTCTTCTTGCTTCTGCTGCCGCTATGTTTGCCTTTTCAATGATTCTTACTTGGCCGCGTCGACATACCTCTAAGCATAACCAAGCACTAAAGAAAATAAGCTTGGCTACTTGAGGGCGAGCAACTAGATTAGGTTCCTGTCTTTGAGACCTTCTATGAATGCATGCTTCAAGGTCTCATCTTTGATGTGCTTCACCTCCAACGCAGCTATAGTAAATGATTAAAGTAGTCTTTGACAGTCCTGTCACCCTGCTTGATGGCGTAGAGGTGGGTCACTTCTTTTCTCCTCAACCTGGTCATGGTGAAAGCTGCTAAGAAGGCATCGGATAATTGGTGGAACGAAGTGATGGTGCCAGGCTCAATGTGCTAGAACCATTGTCGACCTGGGTCGGTCAAAGTAAATGAGAACGCCTTGCACATGGCGACGTTACTGGCATTCTGGAGCAACATGTGACCTCAGTACAGCTCCAGATGCTCGTTGGTGTTGGTTGTCCCATCATAGGCTTTGATTTACGGGAGTTTGAATTTATGGGGCATGGGGAATTGCATGATGGCATCGATGAATAGTGGGTTCGGCATGCCGCCTTCATCGACTTCGAAGCAGTTGTTGTAGATCTAGTCTATTTGTTGCTGTAAGTCTCAGAATTGGCAAATGTTGGTATGTTCAGGTAGTTCTACCCTGTATTGGGCTCCACCCTCAATCCTGTCACCTCTTCCGTCCTGCCTTTGGTTACAATCTCCCTAGTTCTTAAGCTTGTCGAAGACGGACATTTAGGAACCTTGCGGGGATCAGTCTCAGTGTTAGACATGTATGTCCTAAGGAGTCAAAATATAATATGTTTTTGGAGACATTTTTATCAATAAAGAGTTTATTTATTGTTCATATACCAAATAATTGTCCCATTTACGTTCATATTTGTTGGATGTATGATACGTAAATAAAAGTCTAAGACTGTCGGTCTAAGCCCTTTGAATCAGGCATATGATGGATAAATTATGCGAAAGATATAATTCTAAAGGTGACGGTCTAAATTATAAGATCCATAATCAAGGGAATAAAGTTTGACGCTTTATTCATCCAAAGATTGTTATGTTCTCTATATCCTTAACGGGAGATGATTTGTCTTGGCCATTAGAGGTGAACTCCATGAATAGAAACATTGGTGCATTGTTATAGGTGACTACGCATTGGATCGAGACATAAACTGTAATTGATTTGGGTTAATAATTCTATCTCAAAAAATCAATTCACTTTAGACAATCATACGTGTTGTATCTTAATCCCGAGATGAATAGTCGGCTCGTTGTCTTGACTTATGTCTTTTGATGTACCAAAAGGTGACATCAATATTTTATGATGGTACGCATACCGGTTCATTAGAGACATGACTCTTGATAGTGTAGACTTGCTATTCATAGATACAAAATCCATAGCTCCTCTTTAGGAGTCGATGATATCCTCTTATATGCGTTATCTTGTAATTGAAAGACTGGAGCACTCAACCATTTAGATACATAGGTGTAATCAAATGGTATACTGTCTTTAGATGGTAAGTTTTTTGATGGTGAGATAATGGAATATAAGAGAAAAATAATCAGGAAAGTAAGCCAGAATTTATCCTTAAGCCGATTATGGAGATTCTATAAGGATAGGAAACATAATGATATGTCATGGATACTTAACTATTTGGGCTTCATAATTTAATATATAGTTCGAGAGTATAGTTCGAAGCTTTTAGTAGAGTAGTGTTAGAGTTGATAATTATGAAATGTATATTTGGGATATTAGATTTCATAATTATTGGGAGCTTGAACTATATAGGTCTATCAAGTCCTATTTGCTAGCTCATAATAACTCCTGTAACGATATGGCGTGCTTTTCTAATAAATTGATAACTTATGTTAAATTATTAGATTGGTTGAAATTATATTGGATCAGATAATTCATGTCTGTTTATCAGTTGAATTAATCTTGTAAAAATTAATTCAACATAAACTTGTTGAATTATCTGAAATATTTATTTTCTTAAAGATTATCTAAATATGGTTGTTTTAATCAGATAACTTCTCTATTGGGTTATTTGAATTAAAATAACTTCTCTATTATGTTATTTGAATTAAAATAACTTCTCTATTGGGTTATTTAAATTAAAACTAAGCTTTATACAAAGAATCTCGGTGGGAAATAAAAGATTCGCAGGGATTATTTATTGTAAGTTTGGTAGGTTGTTCTTCAAGTTCGGCCTGCCAATGGAGTAAGTTTGGCTTGCCGACCGATCGATAATCTGATCATGCGTTTTTACATGATTTTATTAGATGTTGATCCAAAATCAAATTTTTAAGGCCTTATCTAATAAGGACTAACCCTTGGGTCTAACCTTTATAAATAAGGAGTGAGACTCATAAGTTATTTAGATCAGTTGGGAGATCAAGAGTGAGCATTATATATTGCGAGTCATTGAAACTCCCATGAAGAGCTTCTGTTCACAAATCACGAATGGTAGTTCTTGGTATTTCTCAATTGGTTGGAAGGAGAGTCATCAAGGAAGAGCTGTATGACGTCCGCCCACACGTACTCCGATCATGGATAAAGAATAGTACAGAAGACCAGTTGGTTGAGACTCTTCTAGAATGTCCTTCTCTTCATCAATTACAGGAGCTTTTTGGCATATGAGGTTAGTAAGATCTGGTTAATTTATCTATATAGCGTGTTAAACTTGTGTTTTGAAAAATACTCTATTATTAAAATTTTTAAATTTTTGTTGTATACTATTTTTCCAACAATTAGCATTAAAGACATGTTTTTACATAAATTTATGAGTTTGTGATCATACTATATGAATAAATTATGTGATCTTGGTCTCTCCTATACTTGAAAATAATTTTTTAGAGAGTTAGCACTCTGGGGTTTCTATATGTTTATGTTGTCATAGATTATATGATGAATATTTATTGATTAATTATGGTTGATTAAATTATTATTTAATAATTAATTAATTTATGCCGGTTATAGTTCCTTAGCGGTTAGAATGTGTATCTAGGTTTTTTAAGTAATTTGATGGAGGTCTATCATCACCGTCTAGGAATTATTATTTAATTTTAAATCTATAAGAATTTTGTAATTAACTATCATTTGGAGAAGACGAATATGGAAGATGGATGATAACATTCCATAGGTATTTCCTGAGTTTCAAATTTTATGTTTTTGAATTGTTGAAAATAATATTGAAAAACTGCATAAAAAGTTTACTTTCTCAAAAAAGTGATTTCTGCTTGGTCGGTAAGCTGAACCTTTAAGATTGATAGGCCGATGGTTGTAGATCGACAGGTCGGACCTCTTGTTCGACAGGCCATCCGTGAGGTAGAATTCTAATGGCTCTGGCGGTAGGCTAGACTTTTAAATTCGATAGGTTGATCTGTCATGACCATTATGCTTATTTTACAGATCGGCATGCTGATAGAGAGCTGTGAATTTTTGGAAAAAGGTGCGTTTTTTAGTACAATTTTGATTTTATTTTTGGGACAATTATGAGAAACATTAAATTTGGATACGACCAAAAATATGAAGTATTCGATCCATGCAGGATTGAAGACTTGAACGTGGATAATACATGAAGAAGGATACAATTTGAAGATTCAATGATGAAGAATCGATAATATGTTTCGATTGATCTCTTATAATCCTTATTTTCTATTATTGTGACACCTGTTATTTTCCTAACAGGTATTAAGGTAATTACATTAATTTTTGGTGCGTTAATAAAAAATTTGTTTTATTTAAAATCTATTTCACAATATTTATTTCTACTTATTTTTAGAATTTTCAAAAATTTTATATAATCATTTAGTATATTTACCAAAACGTCATGGTAGACCATCCTTTATTGTCCTTCATGTGTAATGGTTAAAAATAAATAAATAAATAAATAAAGAAAAGATAAGACTTATCAAACAAGTCATATGCCTTGGTTCTCTACAAAGGCCTTATCCCCTTTCTTTTCTTTCTTTTTCTGAGTCTCCCAATAAGACTATTCACTCACATTTCCAAAGCCACTGACTCCTAAAATATATCAGACAACTCATTTTTCTTTACATTTCACACCACTTACCCTTTCTCCCCCTTTTTGTTTCATCTGTTTCCTTCACTTTCTCAAATTGATTAAAAAGTTCCATCTTAACTCAGGATCTCTTTCTTCAAGCAAAAAGTCAAGCCTAATAACAATTTCTCAAGGAAGCAAGGTAGAGTTTCTAACCAAAAACTTAAATTCTTCTCTACCTTCCCTTTATCCTAAATTACTATGTTTAGATTATATAATTGTTCTTCATTTTGTGATCTGGGCTTGTGCTTTGTGTGTATGCAAATTGAATTGTGTTTGTTTTGAGTTTGACCAATTTTCTATTTAGATCACGTTTTTGTAAAGTGCTATAAAAATCAATGTTTGAGAATTTTAAACATGTTTTATGCATAAAAGTTTGGGGAAAGAGATTTACATGTTTTATTGGTATGATAGTCTATAGCTTCTATGTATTTTTTATGTTCTAGGATTTGTTAAAACAAGTCATATTGAGCTTTGAAGCTCAAAATCTTTAAAAACAGAAAACTGGAGTTTTCTAGATTTTGCCGCAATTAGCAGGCTGGACTCTACCAATCGGCAGGTCGAGCTTAATAGACAGGCTAATCAAACAATCCAAATTTATATATTTTTCACTGTTTTGTGTTACAAAATATTTCAAAGATTTCATATAAATGATTATGGCACACGAATAAGAATAGTAGAATAGATGGTAATCGGTGTGACTATGGATTAGGAATTGAGTTAAAGTATGATAATTTTATGCGTCGTAGGATAACGAAATACTTGGAGCTTACGTGATGAGTTTGATATCGTGAGCTGGAAGTTATTAGCATGGTATTCACTAACAGGTAGGGATTCTATTACTCATCTTTTGTGAGGTTTTGATAAATTAAAATTTGTTGTTTTATGTTACAAGATATGTATATACTATTTTGAAGGTATATGATTATATCTATAACATGATAATGTGGAACTTACCCTGTATTGTACAGCGAGGAACACAATGATGTGACACATGTTATAAATTGAAAAGCATAGTTAAGAAGACCAACTCTATAAATAACAGATCAATATAGAGAAATGGTGAGACATGAAGAGGGCAGTGGTTACGTCCTTAGGCACGAATACCCTAAAAGGTAAAATAGGGGGAAGGTGATGACGCTTCATTAGGTAGAAAATCCTAGAACACACTGTATAAAAATCGACTTGGTGAGGATCCGGGATTTGATATCCCCTCACCGGAACACCCTTGGAATGTTTGGAGGCCCATATGGGTTTTGATGAGTTGATTGATACTCTACTGAATGTGGATACCTAGGAATAATGATGAATTGTAACAATTATATATATGTATATGTATGAAACTTGGTAATAATTAACCACGGTATCCATGGAATATGATCATAATAAATCTCATAATTTGGATAATGATGAAAACTAACCATGTAGGTTTAATGTGATAAAGAATAAAACCTTAAGGTGAGTAATGGTTTTCCCTACTGAGCATGTTGAAGCTCATTCTCTTATATTTTTATCTTTTCAGGACTCACTAAGTGTGAGGCGGCTACAAGGAAAATAGTTGAGGAAGCTATGTAGTTATATTACATTGAAATTGCTTTAATTGTTAAGAATGTTCTTTATGATAATGTAAGCATTGATTGTTACTTTCTGTGACTATATTAAGATATCTTAAAGGTTGAAATGATGATAATGACAGTTTTTATATTATTAAATTAAGGTGCTACATTAAACTATGATTTAATTGTCATTTATATTTTTATTTTTGATTTGAGAGTTTTTATTTAAGTCCCGGGCAATCTTATTTTTGAAGTTTTACTTTTATTTTTTTATTTTGATTTTAATTTTATTAAAAACTGTTAACCCCCATATAAGAACGTTACAGAATTTTTGGTATCAGAGTCTAGGTTCGGTTAATCTAGGGAATGTAGCACCATTTTAAAAAATTTGTTTTTGAGATAGTTTTGAAGTTGAATTTTTATTGTTATCATCGAAATGAACCTTTAAATTGATTTATATAGTCTAGAAGGATGTAAAATGGAAAGACCCTAGAATGAAAATATTAACAGTTATGTGAGTACGACAATTATGTAGAAGGAAAGTATTAATAGTTATGAGGGAATGATAATTCTATGGGATAGGTTTATAAGTAGAATACTTATGAGAGATTCGTATAATACTAGGATCTATTCGTATAATACTAGGATCTATAAGCATATCTAATTCGTATAGAATGATGAGAAATTTATGTAGATACGAGGATTTAAGAGCCTTTTCCTTGTTAAAAACAATAAAAAATATAAGGCTTTGTTTGTTGATTTCAAAAATTGGCATAGATGTGCCAAATTCTTCGTAAGTGATTCAGACCTAGGTAATGATTATGTGTAGATTCGGTGGAGTACATAAGTGTTAATAACTTTTCTTGAAAGTTTTATTTACTTGAGAAATATGAGATAAGTTAAGAATCCATGGTATTGAATCTTGAGTGAGATAAACGTTAGATTTTTGGTCTATTGAGATTGTGTAAAGGCAAGAATGCACGAATTTCAAGGTTGAAATATTTTGTTGCGTACATTGTATTTAAGTGTATCAATGAATTTTTATTAATAGATGCAATGTGAAAATGACCAATAGGAATTTCTTTAGGTAAATTATAATATTTAGGGCACTAATGATGATTTTGGATCTTTATAATGAAGGGTTTAATCTTTAAATGCTTAAATGTAAATCTCTTGATAACTTGAGGTTTTGTTATATGAGAAAATTAAAGATTGTATAAGTGGGATTGTAAGGATAGTAGATGTCCTTAAGTAATAACGTTATTGGTCTTTGCTATTTAATGTGGTCTATGTTGGAAGATGTGAATTTGGTCACATTCTAAACCTTTGGTAGTAATGATGATGAATCCATTGATGGATGTTAAGCATTAAGGATAACATATGAGTATATGCATTGTTCAATAAGGCTTTGATTAAAACAAATTATTTGAGTTATGTTGTTATGGAATGATTTGAATACTATTTAGGAAGATCCCTGATTGTCGTGAAATTAGACTTGTTGTTCATAGTTATTTTTATTTTTAGTGAACTTTGAAATAGGCTTAAGATTTGTACAAATTAGTTTTCAATTTTATGTTTGTTATTTAACTCGTTCTAAATGTGTCAAGGCCTAAAACAACCTGACCCATTTCAACTTCAACCATTTGGGCCTAGTCCAAATCATGAATCAGTTTGACGCACACTGTCTCTCCCACGTGACCTTTATACGTGTCATCTATCGTGGTTTAATCATTGTTTACATATATGTCTACTGTGCATGGGAGCTTATTTCTCTGAGCTCACACTCTCTCTCTTAATTTGTTATTTTCTCTCTAAATTGCAAATCTTATTCTTTCTCTCTAGAACTTCTTCTTTCTCTTTAAAAGAAGAAAGAATTCTAGGATTTTGCAATTTACTGTCTCAATATTTCCTTTCTATTTACTCCTCTTTTATCTCATCATGGACCAAAAGTACCAACATCTAAGAAAGTATTTCCCATCACTCTCCTAAAAGATTCTCAGAAAGAAATACAAGGCTAGGATCACTCAGTTGTGGATTCTTATGTGTTTTGGCATTCCTTGTGATGTGAGAATGTTGATAGAGGGGAAGGTCTGTCTGAGTGACTTCAGTCAAGATGTCGATTTACTAGGAACGGGTACCAGTCGTAGTGTAATGAAAAGAAGAGCTTGTGCTATCGTGGTAACGTGTAATAAATGTGAAAGACAAAATTGTAACGGTAAATGTACTTCACCTGGTTATATGTCTACAAATAGAGAGGATAAAATAAGGTTTTGCAGGGATGGACTTTTAAAGGAGAACTTGGATAGCATCCATCCTCCTCTTCATGGTCACCCTAGTGGATATGTTCAAGGAGCTATTTTTAAACTCTGGCCTAAATTCCATGCAGAAAGACAACGCCTCAGGAATATGGTATTTCTAGATCCTGTTTGCCAAGCCATAAGAAAACTGGACGAGGAATAAGTCGTCGCTCTATGAAGGTTGTTTAGTCTTTGCTTATTTGAAACAGTTTTAGTTGATGTTCAACAGTTTATGTTTTTCTTTTACTCGGAATATTTGCCTTTGTGTTCGAAATAATTGTGATTATTAGATTGACACAGTAAGTGTTAGTATCTCATTTAATTTATGGTTTTCTTAAATATATATATATATATAATAAAATATATTATCTTATTAGACACGTCACGTCCGGTACTGTAGCATGTTTGAATTTTGAAAACTTATCCAAATGTTTCAAGATTTATGTGTCAAAATTTCAAAAATTCTACAGTATTGTCGTTTATAAGGATTTTCTAGATTTGGTATGCATTTGTCAAAAGGTCTACAGTTGTATCAAGAGTGTCTTTTGTTAAATTATTCTTAATTATCAAAAGTTATACAATTAGAGTCTAATCTTTTTCAAAAAGTAAATCAGATTTTTCATAGACTGTCAATCACTTTTTCTTATTTTCTTACCTGCACAAGATTTTGTTTAAATCTTTGGATTACCTTTTCATTAACTACTCGTCTATCTTTTTAGTCCTTTTACGTATTCTTCATTCTTAAAACCTCAAACAGAACCCAAAGTTTAAATGGAGCAGACATAAAGCAATCACTTATATAAACTAAATATGTCTATCTCCCAGTCCACCATGAAAATAAAGAATGTTTGTGTCTTTTGTGGTTCCAGCCCTGGAAAAGAAAGTTTATCTAGAAGCCGCAAGACACTTAGGACAAGCCTTAGCATGCAGGAAAATTAACCTGACTTATGGGGGTGGTAGTTTAGGATTGATGAGAAATGTGATAATAGCAGCTAAGTCTGGCGGTGTTGAAAACCTGGGGATTATTCCTCGACTCCTAGCTGAAGGGAGCCTTTGTGGAAAAACAATAGGTAAGGAGAAAAGAGTTTTGGATACCCATGAACGTCATAAAGTTATGATTGATAATTCTGATGCTTTTATAGCATTACCTGGTGGTCTAGGTACCCTTCAGGAAATATTTGTGGTTGCTAGTAGGCATTTATTAGGCTTTCATTCCAAACCCTTAGGACTTTTAAATATAAATGGTTTTTATGATAGTCTTTTAAAATTTTTAGATTACGCTGTGGAGGAAAACTTTATTGTGGAATCGGGAAGACAAATCTTTGTTACTGCTTCAACCACTGAGGAATTGTTAGATAAGATGCAAATCATCCATCTGAAGTCCGACACTGCAACGACCAAGCTTAAATGGGAGAAGGAAAGCCAAAAGCAACCATTTGATTTGAATCTCAGTATGTAATCTTTTGGTTTTATCCATGGCATGTAGGCATGTGTTCGTATTTCGAGTGTTACGAAGAATCATTTACTTTGCATTTTGTACTTCTTGTGGTATGCCGTTGTTAAAACTTTTAGATTCATTGAGCCTAATGCCGGGATGGCTGGATAGGGAGTACTTAAGGCTCTCAAAGTGCATCATACTTAAGGTCCGATCTTTTGTTTATCGATGCTTTTGTATTCTCTAAGCATGCATGACATGGATAGCTAGATATGAATCTCAGTATGTAATCTTTTGGTTTTATCCATGGCATGTAGGCATGTGTTCGTATTTCGAGTGTCACGAAGAATCGTTTACTTTGCATTTTGTACTTCTTGTGGTATGCCGTTGTTAAAACTTTTAGATTCATTGAGCCTAATGCCGGGATGGCTGGATAGGGAGTACTTGATGCTGTCAAAGTGCATCATACTTAAGGTCCGATCTTTTGTTTATCAATGCTTTTGTATTCTTTAAGCATGCATGATATGGATAGCTAAATATATGGAGTGCCTTATACTCTCGAAACGTATTCGTATCATGTTTGTAATGTGTAACATTCTGTAAATGTTATGTCGAAGTACCAAAGTCAGTTGTGGGGATATTTTAGAGGCAATATGAGTATATTATCTGGGTTGAACGTTTGTGTCATAAGGATTGCTGTTTAATGAAGAATATGTTAGGTTTGTCTACAACTACGAGATTCCGTCTAATATTTTATGAATAAGTTTAATGTATGGTTTTGAATAGAAGTGTTTGTGTTATATGTTTTATGATTATGTTTTAGTTTATTAGTTGAAATAGGAAATCAACTATCCTTGACTTTTCCTTACTCAGAAAGGAAAAGGAACCCAAAAATAAAGTATGTAGAATTTATAAAACAATCTTTTTTTAGTGTAATTGTAAATTACAGTCCATGGACAGTGAAGGACGGGAAGAATGTATGATCAATATGTGTGTTTCTTTGATCAATTTAGAGACCATTATACGGTGTTATGAGTTGAAACCTGTTAGAAATACTCTTATTGAGGGATTTGATGTTTATAGTTTAATTGATGTTCCAAGCCAATGAATAGAAACATGGTGACCCATATTTGGGAATAAAATAACACAGAGGGTGTAGAGTCGAAAGTGGAATCATTACGGCATTGTGATTTCTATTAGTATAGTTAGATTTGAAATTTCAGGGACGAAATTTTTTTAAGGGGGATAGAACTGGAGTTTTCTAGATTTTGCCTCAATTAGTAGGCTAGACTCTGCCAATCGACAAGTCGAGCTTAATCGATAGGCTAATCAGACAATCCAAATTTATATATTTTTCACCGTTTTATGTTACAAAATGTTTCAAAGATTTCATATAAATGATTATGGCACATTAATAAGAATAGTAGAATATATGGTAATATGTGTAACTATGGATTAGGAATTGAGTTAAAGTATGGTAATTTTATTCGTCGTAGGATAACGAAGCACTTAGAGCTTATGTGATGAGTTTGACATCATGAGTTAGAAGTTATTAACATGGTATTCACTAAGAGATAGGGATTCTATTACTCATCTTTTGTGAGGTTTTGATAAATTAAAATTTGTTGTTTTATGTTGCAAGATATATATATACTATTTTGAAGGTATATGATTATATCTATAACATGATAATGTGAAACTCGCCATGTATTGTACAGCGAGGAACATAATGATGTGACACATGTTATAAATTGAAAAGCATGGTTTGGAAGACTAACTCTATAAATAATAGATGAATATAGAGAAATGGTGAGATATGAAGAGGGCGGCGGTTACCTCCTTGAGCACGAATACCCTAAAAGGTAAAATAGGGGGAAGGTGATGACGTTTTCTTGGGTCGAAAGTCCTAGAACACACTATATAGGAATCGACTTGGTAAGGATCCGGGATTTGATATCCCCTCACCAGAACACCATTGGAATGTTTGGAGGGTGATCAGGCGCACCCACATGGGTTTCGATGAGTTGAGTGATACTCTATTGAATGTGGATACCTAAGAATAATGATGAATTGTAACAATTATATATATGTTTATATATGAAACTTGGTAATAATTAACTACGGCATCCATGAAATATGATCATAATAAATCTCATAATTTAGATAATGATAAAATCTAACCATGTAGGTTTAATGTGGTAAAGAATAAAACCTTAAGGTGAGTAATGGTTTTCCCTACTGAGCATGTTGATGCTCGTTCCCTTATATTTTCATCTTTTCAGGACTCACTAAGTGTGAGGCGGCTACGAGGAAAATAGTTGAGGAAGCTATGTAGCTATATTACATTGGGATTGCTTCAATTGTTAAGAATGTTCTTCATGATAATGTAAGCATTGATTGTTACTTTCTGTGACTGTATTAAGATATCTTGAAAGTTGAAATGATGATGACGACAGTTTTTATATAATTAAATTTAAGGTGTTACATTAAACTGTGATTTAATTGTCATTTATATTTTTATTTTTGATTTGAGAGTTTTCATTTAAGTCCCGGGCAATCTTATTTTTGAAGTTTTACTTTTATTTTTTTATTTTTATTTTTATTTTTATTTTATTAAAAACTGCTAACCTCTATATAGGGACGTTACAATTCTCTAGTGTGGGACCATAATATTACTGCTATTTATTATTTTTTTGCTTACGGCTTTGCATGATTACTTTGCTTGTCTGCATTATAATATGATTTGTCATATATGTTGATAACATGCCATATAGAATAAGGAGTGTTGCTCATTAAAAATTGTTCATGCATGTCTTTTAAAATAAAACCTTAATGTCAAAGGATTGACTAGGAGAACGTTTTTAAAGAGAGGACTTACGGCCTCTATTGTTGGTCCATCGGTAGCACATGGTGATTTTGACCCCTAAAAAAGGGCTTCATCATGTACCTGGTTGGATCTCTAAAAGGATAAGGTATTTTAGCATGATTTATCGTGGCACCCCTAGGTGGTGATTATAAATTATAGATAAAATATTGAAATGATGGTTATACACTCATATTAATTTTATTATTAACTTCTCTTAGGAGCTATGTTAATAAAATTAATGGCCAAAGAAACTATTATTAATACATACTGGATCATACGGGTCTTGGATGTCATATATTAATCAAGAGGGGATCTGTGTTCCTAATTGAATTTGGCAAATCTCCTCTGGGCGGTTTGTTGAATTCTAAGTTGGAAATTATCGTTGTAAGGTTGTGATATTTTCAAAGTTTTGACACATAAACACATTATATGTTTTACATGATTGTGTTATCTTACTAAATTATTATAGTATGTTTGTTTATGTTTGGTATATGATTCTTTATTGTAAATTAAGAAGTCTAAAAATGCTTTATCTTTGATACTTGTCAAAAATGAAAACAGAACCTGAACATCGTTTTGTCCTTTGAGAATATGAAATTTGTGCTAACAACTCCATCTCCTCTCGAGCCTACAGGAGATTCTACTAATGAGCAAATCCAAGCATATGATCGCTAGAAAGATGCTAATGATCAGGCCCGTTGTTATGTTATGGCTAGCATGAATAACGTGCTGCAGGCTCAACATGAAGATTTTAAAACTACGAAGCAGATCTTGGATAATCTTGAGGACATGTTTGGAGGCTAGGCCCTAACAAAATGGCAAGGGGCTCTTCGGAAACCTTAAACTGCAAACAAAAACAAAGGACATCCACAAAAGAGCATATGATGTTGGTCATGGGTTACCACGCTGAGGCTCAAATAATGGAGCTGACATTGATACTGAAACTCAGATGACTATAGTCTTTGAGACTCTATTTAAGGAGTTTATCCCTTTTAGAACTACATTTAATTTAAGCAATAGAAGGGATATAACCTTGACTAAGTTAATGAAGTAGTTACAAGAGTTCAAAAATCTAATCAGGAAAACTCCTACTAGTAGAGAGGCCAACTTGGCAGCTGCTTTTGGTTCCAATCCCAACCCTAGAAACTAAGAATAGAAAGTCTTCTATTCTTGCAAACGACAACAACAAGAAAAAGAAACAGAAGAACCCAAAGAAGCTCAAATGCTTTTTCTATGGGAAGGTCGAGCACATCAAGAAGAATTGTAAGGACTTCTTTTCCTAAGGAGGTAGGTGTGATTTTCTAGTTGTTGAAACTTGTTTAGTTAAGGAATCCAGTGACACTTGGATCATAGACTCCGAAGCAACTAATCATATTTGCGTTTCTCTATAGGGGTTCAAAGAAATGAGAAGTCTACTACATGAAGGCTATATGCTTCGAATGGGTGATGGATCTTTAGTGTTGGCTGAAGCAGTGGGAGACATCTATCTTTATTTTGATAATTATAGGAGTTTATTTTTACGATATTGTTTTTATGTTCCAAAATTGAAAAGGAATTTAATTTCTATAGCTTGTTTATTTAAAGACTCTTATGTAGTTTCTTTTAATAATAAAGTGATAATTCGTAAAAACAAATCTTTTATCTATAATGGATAGATGCAAAATAATCTATATTTTATCAGACCTAAGATGGACTTACTACTGAACATTAAGGTTAATGATAATAACTCTAAAAGACTTAAAACTTCTCACTCTAATAAGACTTATCTTTGGTATTTGCGACTAGGTCATATTAACCTAAATAGAATTCAAGGTTGGTAAGGGATGGACCTTTAAGTCACTTAAAGGTGGAATCTATTCCACAATGTGAATCTTATTTGGAGGGAAAAATGAGCAAAAGACCATGTGGGTCTAAAGGCAATAGGGTTGAAGGGATTCTGGAACTTGTGCATAGCGATGTTTGTAGACCTATAAACATCCGAGCATGAGAAGGGTATGAGTATTTGTCACTTTTATTAATGATTACTCGTGGTATAGGTATATGTACCTAATGCACCACAAAAGCGAAACTTATGAAAAGTTTAGGCCATAAAGGCACTTCGATCCAATCGAGGTGGTGAATAGCTTTATGATGAGTTCTTAGGACACTTATTAGAGAATGAGATTTTGTCCTATTTAATTGCATCATGGACTCTGCAGTAGAATGGTGTAGTTGAGACAAGGAATAGGACTTTGTTAGGCATGGTTAGGTCCATGATGAGTTTTCATCATTGCCTTTATCCTTTTGGAGATATGCACTTTAAACCGCATATTATTTTTTAAATAATATGCCTTTAGAATCGGTTCCTAAAACTTTTCACGAGTTATGGATGAGGAAAAAGACATCCTTAAACCATATTGGCATATGGGGATGTCTAGCTCATGTCTTGTTTAAGGAAGCGAATAAGTTTAAAGCACATTTGGAAGTTTGTGTGTTTAAAGAATATCCAAAAGGGACTAAAGGGTGTTATTTCGATGACCTAAAGGAAAATAAAGTCGTGGTTCAACTAATGTAACCTTCCTTGAAGAAAGTTACATAGACGACTTTAAACCTCAAAGCAAAGTGGTGCTCGAGGTGTTTACAAGTGATTCAATCACTCTGAGGGTTTTGCATGAATCCATTCCAATTAGTGTAGAAAAACCAATAGAACCCAAACAACAACCTAAGGGACTTCGGTGTAGTGGGAGGATTAGGAGTCAACCCGGGAGGTATATATTCACTGGTGAGACCTTCTTGGCTGAATCGGACGAACATGATAGGGATCCTTACACTTATCAAGAGGCTATAGAGGATGTTGACTCGAAACTCTAGACAGAAACTATGAACACTAAGATGAAGTCTATGGAGACTAATTGGGTCTAGGGACTTGTAGATTTTCTCGAAGGGGTAGAACCCATAGGGTGTAAGTGGATCTATAAGAGAAAGAGAGGAGTGGATGGAAAAGTCGAAACCTATAAGGCTAAATTTGTAGCTAAGGGATACACGCAAAAGGAAAGAATCGATTACGAGGAAACCTTTTTGCTTGTAGCCATGCTTAAGTCCATCCGCATTGTCTTGTCCACAACTACCGCCCTTAACTATGAGATTTGGCATATGGATATGAAGACAGCTTTTCTAAATGGCTATCTTGATGAGTCCATATATATGGAACAGCTAGACAGGTTCAAGGTTAAGGGTTAGGAGGGTAAGCTTTATAAGCTGCTAAAGTCAATTTATGGACTTAAGCAGGCTTTTCGTTCTTGGAACATAAGATTTGATCAGGTGATCAAGACTTATGGGTTTGCATAAAATATGGATGAACTATGTGTTTATAAACACATTAAGGATGGGAATGTGGTTTTTCTATTGCTCTATGTAGATGACATTGCGCTAATTGGCAATGACGTCGGGGCGTTGTCATTGGTTAAATTATGGTTGACCTCGGTTAAATTATGGTTGACCAAGCAGTTTGACATGAAAGACTTGCGTGAAGCTAATTATGTTCTCAGTATCCAGATCTTTGGGATAGGAAGAACAAAATGATAGCTATATCCTCAGCGGCCTACATAGATAAAATTCTCAAGAGGTATGAAATGCAGAATTCCAAGAGGGCTGGGCAACCATCTAGGTTTGGAATTACTCTTTCTAAGAAAGACTCGCTAAAGTCTAATAAAGAAAGAGAATACTTGAAGAAAGTACATTATGCTTCGGCAGTGGGTAGTCTCATGTATGTCATGCTTTGCACACGACCGGATATTTATTATACGGTCGAGATAGTAAGTCAATTTTAGTCAGATTCAAGACTGAACCACTAGGTTGTGGTCAAGTATATTTTTAAGTACTTAAGAAGGACTCAAGGGTATATGTTTGCATATTTGGGTGAGGATCTAACACCTTTAAAATACACTGATTTGGATTTTCAATGTTGCCTAGATTTGAGAAGATTGACTTCTGGTTTTGTGTTTACTCTAGGTGATGGTGCCATTGCTTAGAGAAGTGTCATGCAAGATTGCACTTTATATTCAACAATAGAAGTTGAATATGTAACAATGAATGATAGTTCAAAAGAAGCAGTGTGGCTCTATAAGTTCCTTGGGGATCTTGAGATAGTTCTTGGTATGGATAAGGCGGTATCGCTGTATTATGATAACATAGCAGCGATAGCTAATGCTAAGGAACCAAGAGTTCACAAGAAGAGTAAGCACATTTATATGAAGTATCATGTGATAAAAGCATCATTAAGGGCATGCATGTTGCTGTATGCAAAATCGCATCTGAGGACAATTTAATTGATCTATTCACGAAGACACTAATTGCAAGAGTGTTTAAGAGGCATATTGAGACTATGGGGATAGGATATATGTCATATTTACTCACTTAGTGTAAATACGAGATTGTTAGACATGATGCACTAAGGAGTAAAATGTCGTAATATGTTTTTAGAAACATTTTATCAATAAAGAGTTTATTTATTATTCATATACCAAATATTGTCTTCTTTACGTTCATATTTATTGAATGTATGATAAGTAAACAAAAGTCTAAGATCGTTAGTCTAAACCTTTAAGAATCATGCATATGATAGATAGATTATGCAAAGGACATGATTCTAAAAGCAACGGTCTAAATCATAAGATCCGCAATCGAAGGAATAAACTTGGGCGCTTTATTCATGTTAAGATTGTTATGTTGTCCACATCCCTAACAGGAGATGACTTGTCTTGGCCATCGGAGTATGACTCTATGAGTAGAGACATTGGTACATTGTCATAGGTGACGATGTATTGAATCGGGATATAAAGATGAATTGATTTGGATTAGTAATTCCATTTGTGCAAATCAATTTACTTTAGACAATCATATGTGTTGTATCCTAATCTTGAAATGACTAATGAGCCCGTTGTCTTGACTTATATCTTTTGATATACCAAAGGGTGACATCCTGACTTTATGATGGTATGCATACCAGTACATTGGAGACATGATTCTTGATAGCGTAGACCTGTTATTCATATATATAGAAGCCAGAGCTCTTCTCGTGAAGTTAATGATATTCTCTTATACGTGTTATCTTGTAATTGAAAGGCGAGCACTCAACTATTTGGATGCATAGGTGTAACTGAATAGTATATTTGTTAGAAAAATAGTACGTAGCGGAATTTTAAAATTTTTATATCAGAGTATTTTCCAAAACATAAGTTTGACATGCTATATGTATAAATTAACCAGATTTTACTAACTTGTTGTGTGCCAAAAAGCTCTTGTAATCAATGAAGAGAAGTAACGTTCTAAAAGGACCTCAACCAACTGGCATTCTTTGCTATTTTCTATCCACGATTAGAGTAAGTGTGGGCTCACATTGTTCAGCTTTTCCACCAGGTGATTCTCTTTCCAACCAGTAGAGAAATACCTAAGGCTATAATTTGTGATTTGTGAATCATAGCCTTTTGGGGAGTTGTAGAGTCTCGCTGACAGAGTCTCACTCTAAATTTCTCAATTGATCTAAATAATAAAGAGACTCACTCCCCTTTATAGAGGTTGGGCCTAGGAGTAAGTCCTTATTAGATAAGGCCTCGAAAATTCGAATCAGAATTAAATCAGAAACAATATCTGATAAAATCTATGTGGAAACGCGTAATCCTTTTATCGCTAGTCGGCAGGCCGAACTAATGGATCTGCCTTCCAAACCTCCTCAATCGGTAGGTCGAACTTAAAGATCGGCCTGTCGAACCTTCAATAAAAGATACCTACAAATCTTTATTTTTCACCTGAGATTTTTAAGATAGAGTTTCAGTTTTAATTTAAATAACCCAATAGAGAAATTATCTGGTTAAAACAGTCATATCTAGATAATCTCTAGGAAAATAAATATTCTAGATAATTCAACAGGTTTATCTTGAATTAATTTTATCACAAAATTAATTCAACTGATAAATAAACATAAATGATCTAATTTTACCGAATTTCAACCAATCTTATAAATCTAACATAAGTCACCAATTATTGAAAAAACACGTCGTATCATTATAGGATTTTTTGTGAGCTAGCAAAAGGGACCAAATAGACCTATATAGTTCAAGCTCCCGATAATTATGAAACCCAATATCCTAGATATATATTTTATAATTATCAACTCCAACGCTACTCCACTAAAAGCTTAGAGCTACGCTCTCGAACTATATAGAATTACGAAGCTTGTATAGCTAAGTCTCCATGACATTATAATGTATCGTATCCCAATAGGATTATCCATAATCGGTTTAAGGACAAGTTCTATCTTACCTTCTTGATTTTTTTGATCTTAAATTCTATTATCTTATCATCGAAAAACTTACCATCTAAAAACAGTATACCATTTGGATGTACCTATGTATCCACATAGTTGAGCACTCAAATTTTTCAATTACAAGATAACGCATATAAGAGGATATCAACTACTCCTAAAGAGGAGCTATGGATTCCATATCTATGAATAACAGGTCTACGCTATCAATAGTCATGCCTCCAATGTACTAGCATGCATACCACTATAAAATGTGGATGTCACTATTTGGTACATCAAAAGATATTAGTCAAAACAATGGGCCCACTATTCATCTTAAGATTAAGATACAATACAAATGATTGTCTAAAGTAAATCGATTTGTCGAGACAGAATTATTAATTCAAATCAATTCACTTCATGTCCTGATCCAACACATCGTCACCTATGACAACGTGTCAATGTTTCTATTCACGAAGTCCATCTCCGATGGTCAAGACAAACCATCTCCCAATAGGGATATAAACAACATAACAATCTTTACATGAATAAATCACCCAACTTTATTCCCTTGATTGCGGATCTTATGATTTAGAGCGTCACTTTAAGAATCGTGTCTTCCACACAATCTGTCCATCATATGCGTAATTCTTAAAAGTTTAGACTGATAGTCTCAGACTATTATTTGCTTAACATACATTCAAAAATAGGAACGTAAAGAGGACAAGATTTGCTATATAAATAATAAATAAATTCTTTATTGATAAAAATGTCTCCAAAGACATATTATATTTTTACTCCTTAGGGCATACACGTCTAACAATACTGTCTTTGAATAGTAAGTTTTCTAATAGTGAGACAATGAAATATAAGATAAAAATAATTAAGAAGGTAAGACGAAATTCATCCGTAAGCCTATTACGAATATCATATGAGGATACGACACTTTATGATATGTCACAGACACTTAGTTTATTTAGAGCTTTGTAATTTTATATATAGTTTGAGAGTGTAGCTCTAAGCTTTTAGTGGAGTAGTGTTAGAGTTGATAATTACAAAATATATATGGGATATTGTATTTTATAATTATCAGTGCTTGAACGATATAGATCCATCAGGTCCCTTTTTGCTAGCCTATAATAAATCTTGTAATGATACGACGTATTCTTCTAACAAATTAGTGACTTATGTTAAATTATTAGATTTGTTGAAATTTGATAGGATTTGATAATTTATGTCTGTTTATTGGTTGAATTAATTTTGTAAATTAATTCAAAATAAACATGTTGAATTATCGAGAATGTTTTATTTTTTATGAGATTATCCAAATATGGTTGTTTTGATCAGATAACTTCTCTATTGGTTTATTTGAATTAAAATCGAGGCTCCATTTAAGAATCTCGAGTAGAAAATAAAAGATTCTTAAAGATTAAATTATCGCAAGTTTGGCAAGCCAATCTACTAATTCGGCCTGCCCCACCTGTTAGTTTGGCCTGTTGATCTAATGATTATCTGATTACGCATTTTAGATGCAATTTTCATCAAAAGTTGATCCAGATTTGAATTTTTGAGACCTTATCTGATAATAACTAATCTAGATTCGACCTTTATAAACTAAGGGTGAGTTTTCTCAGTTATTTAAATCAGTTAAGAAGTCAAAAGTGAGTACTATAGTTTGAGAAAACTCTAAAACTCCTTAAGGGCTATTGTTCACCATCACGAACCTTAGCTCTAGGTCTTCTCAATTAGTTAGAAGGTGAGTCACCGGAGAAAGAACTATACGACGTATGCCCATACATACTCCAATTATGGATAGAGGATAGCGAAGAGGACTAGTTGGTTAAGGCTTTTCTGTAACGTCTTTTTTTTCACTGATTGTTGGAGCTCTTTAACATAAAAAGGTTAGTAAGATCTGATTAATTTATGTATATAGTATGCCAAACGTATGTTTTTGAAAAATAATCTAATTTAAAAATTTAAAAATTCTACTGCGTACTCATTTTCGAACACTAACTTAAATGTTAGGAAGGCATAGGGGGCCCTCCTTCAACCTCCAAAATGTTGACGCCTATCGTTGGTTGGCTGGCTATTAACACCACGTGCAGCTGTGCACGGTGCTTGGACGTCTCTTCCCTGTTCGTCTTGGCTTGCCTGGGTGAAACTGCAACAAGAAGAGAAACACTACGGAGGTAAATGGGGACACTAATATGGTGCTGGTTGAAGGCTATGATGCTCAAGTCGGGTTCAACTCGACAAATTATGGGAACTGTGTTAGTTGGGAAAGATCACGTTGGCCTCGAGCTACAATAAATGCACTTTATTTATAGGTTACCATTTGAACAGGGTGTTAGATGGGTTTTATTCACGACTCGCGTGTAACATCAATACCTGTCAAGGAGCAGGTAATATATGTCATGACCTCCACTGATGGGTTGGTCCCTATCTAAGGGTGGAAGTGATGCCATATGTCGACTTTTTATGGCAGGTTATCGCCTAGTTGTAGGCTCTGACAATCCGACTCGAGCATGTGTTCTTCTTGAGGTGGTGATGCCTTGTGTCGTAGCCAGTAAGGGCCATGTAGAGCACCTAAGGAGTAAGTGCCGACCTCAGGAGATCACGGATAGCCTTCTCAATGACCTCTACCGAGCACATTTATCGAGCTACAGTAAAGGCAGTCCTCGGGATAACGTCGAGCACACCCCTAACAATCAAAACTCAATAACAGTTCAAAATCCCCAAAAATGCAATAAGGTTAACTATCTGGCTTTTTTTTTTTCGCCTTTCGTTACCTCAATATCTCAAACTGATTGATAAACTAGATTCAAACATCTTTGTGAATATTTGTATATTGGAAAATGTAAGAGAGAATAAATTGAATACCTATATGAATTTAATCCTCTCTTTCACCAGAAATTGCAGGGATAGAACCTATAAAACTGTGGACAACGATTAGAAGAAAGGGAAAATTGCAATGGCCAACCCACTTGGGATCTCGCTACTCAACTGTGAGCGCTCTTATCGAGAATCTCCACAACCACCCTCGCAATGAATTATTTTAATTATTTTAATATAAGAGTGAATATGTAATTTTATCAATAAAATTAAATCCCTCTTTTCTTATTTTCTTCCTAATGCTAAATAAAGGAATGAATAGTTGATGTATTGCCCAAAATGTTTCATTAAACATGGACTTTTGTAATATAGAAAAGGCTGTGATATCCACAAGAAAGTAGGTTGAAAAATTGAAAATCTTTGGTTTAAAATACAAAGGTGATTTTAACAAGATTTTTAAGAAAACAAATATTTTTTTTGATAATTTTAAATAAGATTTTAAAACATAAAATTAAAACGGTGAAGTTTTAAGAATTTCTTATATGTTTTGTAACTAATATGGAATTTAGCTCTTAATAATAATTATCTAAAGCATTGAATTTATTATATTTTTTCTATTAATAGCAAGCACATTTACTATTTCTATAAATCAACCTAAAGCAATAATATAACAAGCTATAATGCAGTAAGAGTTTATCTATAAAAAGTAGCAAAATAATCAATTTTCACTAGTGATTCGTGCACTAACTATGAAAATTATAACTACTATCACTACAATTATAAATAACATAATTTTAAGATAGAAAGATAATAACAAATCAAAATTAAATACTTAAATGGAATAAATTTTTATGTTAATTTTGGCAGAACCTTATTTTATGCAATATCTAAAATCAGTAATATAATATAGTAATATAATAGGTCATATTGTAATAAAAGACATTTCATAAAATTAAGCATTATTTCATTATTATTAATATAATTATGTAACATAATTAAATTACATAAAAAAAGCATGACTGAATTTATGTGAAAATAGACACCATAATAACATTAACAATTATTAAAAAACATAGAAAATATAATTTATTCTATAAAAATATAAACATTACAATATAGATATAGAGTTAAAAACCATACCAAAGTACTACGTATACAAGATCATCTCTCTATCTTACTAGACTTTCTATACTAATTTAAGCATTATTTTATTATTTTTGGTGGAGTTGGAGGAGTGTTCTAGTAGCATCTCCTTGAAAGAGGATACTGCTAAGTTAAAAGCTTAGTAGCCAGCTAAAGAGAGAATGAGGGGGGTGCACAATGAATAAAAATTCATTATTTGTATTTTTTAATAAGATTTTTATAGTATTTTATCTATTTAATATTATTTATTTTTTATTTTTTGTTGTTTTATTGGTGAATTTCTCTACTAAATTGCCTTTTTTTCAACACTTTTTTTCCCTTCTTTTTCTTCTTCATTTCAAGTCCTTGAGAACACGAATCTTCGGCTGTGATCTTTTGCTTCATAGCAACGGATGTACGAAGAACGGTGCGATCTAGGCCTTCAATCGTACAATCGAATGGTGGAGAGAAAAAGAAGGAAATGGGACCAAGTGGGCCAAGTGGGGCTAAGATTTGTGACCATCTGATCGGTCAAAGTAAGCAAATCTAAAGGCAGAGAAAGCAAGCGCGGTGGAGCTGACCACATTGGATCTGACACTATGTTAGATTCTCCCACATGCGTGGGCCTAATGTGTCTGGCAGTTGTAGCAGAAGGCGACACGTGTCGCTTAATCCAATGGCTCTAGAACTTCTAGTGGTGTGATTCAAGGGCTAAGAAGAAGCCACGTGCCCTGGATATTTAAAATTCAAATTTTCTTTATTTTTTAAGCATTTGATGTTCAATTTTGCTCGTTTTGGTGTCGTTTTGCTCTTTTTTTTGCTAGATTTTAAATCTAAAAATAGAAAATTAAAAAAATTAATTATTTTACAAATATAATATTTGCAATAATTTTAAAAATATTAATTTTACATTAAAACACATGGAAATAATTATAAGCTTCTAAAATTCTGAGCTCATTGATTTAACACAAATATGATTTTTAAGAATCAGAAATATTTTTAGAAATTACTAAAAATATTATAAAACGTATTTACAAACTTAAAACACACTGTAAAATATATTAAGACTCAAAATAAAATTGTCACTCATAATTTTATAGTTTTAATTAATTTCAAACTAAACTAATATTTTAAATATGAAAATGATTTTAAAAATTACTGAAAATATTATTAAATATAAAAATATATTAAAAATTCATAATTAAATACAAAAATGCTATTAATTAGAGGATTTAACGAGAAATAAAAGCATAATTAAATGATTTAAGCCTTAAAAAATGCACATTTTACAGTCTTATCAATAGTCATTATCTTTCTTTCTTATCATATCAAACAACTTTGAGAAAATACTCAATTATTCTCTTCCTTCACTCTCCCTTCCTCAGACCCCATCAACTATTCCTCCTTTCAACCCCTCCTACTAAACACACTTTGTATTAAAATTTATTGTAAGCTCAAAACTTACACAGAGTGTCATATGTACGGAGTACTTGCTCTAACTAGTGAAACAATATAAGCAAAAAAATAATCAGGTTATTAGCACTAATGACTCTTAAATTTTAGGTTTTTCTTCATTTTACCCTTCAATTGTAAAAATCGTTACTTTACTTCTTGAATTTTCAAAATTCTTTATTTTATCTCCTGAACTTTTTAGTCCTCATTTGAACTTTCAAAGTTCTCACTTTGCTCCCTGAACTTTGGATTTTTTGTTCAAATAGACAAAATTAAGCCTATATGATTTGCATAGGAGTTACTTGTAAGGCTAAAAATGAGATTTTATTACTCTCAAGTTTCACATTTTCATTTAAAAAGGGTTTGTTTGCATATTTCTTCTCATCTTATTGCGCAACTCATTTAATAATTTAATATTGTTTATCAATATCCAAATTTGAATAATAAAAAAGACGAGTTATATATTAAAGATGAGAAAATATTAACAAACAATATCAACTTTGAAAAAATATTAATCATTTCATTCTCTGCACTCTTTTTCCCTCATACCTTATCTATATTTCCTACTTTTCATTCCTCTAACCAAACGCACCCTAAATTAAAATTTGAAAAATGTCCAAAAATACTATCAATTTAAAATTTGAAAAATACCCAAAAATACTATTAATATTAAGCATCATTGTTAACAAGAGTCTCACTCTAGGGGACACATCCTATTAAAAGATAGTGTATAAGACCACGGTGCCTTACGTAGCAATGCTCTCAAAATTTACCGTGCACGACAGTACTGAACTTGAACATCGCGTGGCTCTATCTAGTCAAACAGAATAAGGGGAAAAAAGTAATAAAAAACTAAGACAGATGGAGGAGACGCGCAAACTTCCCTGTTCCACTTCACACAGGAAGAGAGAGAACTCTCTTCGTCTCTATCAGGCACATCCTCTTCCCTCTCCAATGCCACCTCTGACTCTTCACATCACCCTCTCTTGCCTCCATACCTGAGAAACTTTCCGTCACTTTCCCGGGAAAAGAAGAAGCCGGAAAAGCCCTGGCTCTAAGCAATGGGCAGAAATTCCTCGCCTTCTCCCGATAACACCTTTGACGCCAATGGCAACCCCGGCATCGGAAATGATCTAGGTTTCCGCTCGATCCGCGACCGTCTGCGCTTCAAGCGGAACCCTAACCCTAACCACGAACGAGACGGGGCCAAGGTGCTCGCGGATCGCGCCCCCGTCCGCGGCCGATCGCATTATAACAGCCGCGCCAATCGCAAAGGCTTTCTGTCGCCGTTTCCTTTCAAAGGAAAGTCGGCGTTCTATTTGGCGATCATCTTCGCGGTGTTCCTCTTCGGAATGGCGTCCATGGTGTTGCAGAGCTCGATCATGTCAGTGTTCAGGCAGGGGAGTCACAGGGCGAGGTTTCTTAGGGAAGGCTTGAAGTTCGGGACCACGCTGAGGTTCGTCCCTGGGAGGATATCGCAGCAGTTAGCGGAGGCGGATGGCCTGGATCGGTTGCGTAATGAGCCAAGGATTGCTGTCCGCAAGCCGAGGCTTGCTCTTGTGAGTGTTCTTTTACCTTTTCTTTTATTTCTTCTCAGTAAAATTTGCATTGGTTTCTGAATTAGGATAAATTTGCTTCTTTTATTTCTAGAAATTGATATATTCAATTAATAGAACTGCATTATTAGTAGCTTTTCAATGATTGATTGGGATTTCGGCTGTGGGAGTCAATTGGAGCTTGTTATAGCTAGAGGCCTTGTGATGGTAGTAAATACTGTTGTGCAATCTTGATCGATTGCTCTCTGAAGATTTAAAAGTTCTTCCATTTTCTCTAACTTCTCTACTAGCAAGTACTCGCTTCATACATTTTTTTTTTTCCCTCAATTTTGTTTTAGAAATGGATTAATGCATAATTGCTAGTTGAAGCAGTAACGGTTGGGAATACTGTCAAATTACGAAAAGATGCCAAATGATTTCTATGGATGTCAAATATGTGGGGGTTGGTTGTTGGGGGGTGGGTGTGTGGTGGTGGTGTTGGGTAGTGGTGTGGCTTTATGTAGGGGTGAATGACGCGTTAGTTCATAGTACTTTGTCTATTTCATTTATCTGAGATGATGTGAAGTGTGAACTGATTATTTGACATCAGCTTTATAAATTCTTGAAGAAAACGCTTTAGAATTTGTGACATGATTTCAGAGTGGAGGCATTGTGGAGTTGGATTAGGGTGGCTCGATCAAACTTGCAGTGGCTCATATTATTTGTGCAGTTTTATTGTTCTGGTCAACCAAATCATAGAGGTTCAAAGTAATAGTTAACAGCAATAATATTTATTTTCTTTCACCTCCATGTCAGTGATTTTGGAGATCTAAGCTTAGATTAATTTTGTTCATCACGTACCAAAGTCTGCAAAAAAGGGATCGTATTTGAAATTTTTAAAGCATTGAAGCACAAGTGTTTTGCTTGTTGAATCTAAAACTGTTCCTTGTTTCACGAGTTTCAGGTCTTAGGAAACATGAAGAAAAATCCACAGTCGCTGATGTTAATTACTATTTTGAAGAACATACAAAAACTAGGTTATGCTCTTAAGGTAAGTTCTTTTGTTATATGTCATTTCTTCTGTATGTTGTTGTTTGTCTATATAATTGATAGGTGGAAAGCAATTTTTGCACATTCCTTCAAGAAGGGGGCTTTAACAAGTTGACACAAATGTTACAATAGGAAGCGCGAAACTAAAAGTTGATAATATCAGAGCAAAAAAATAAAAAATAAAAAAAGTAGAAATGGATTTTTTTTATGTGAATGAAAATTGAAAATTTAATGCTTACCTTCTTATTAAAATATTGTATGTAAAAGATTAGATAATTAGGAGTTATTTCATGTTATGAATGGTGGTTTCAGCTGCTGGGTTTGAAAATCTTGTCTCACAATGCCGATTTGACAGATTTTTGCAATAGAGGATGGAGATGCACATACAATGTGGGAGAAACTTGGAGGCCAGATTTCATTTTTAGGTTTAGAGAGTTATAGCCATATGGATTGGTCAATGTATGTTTTCTTGTTCTCACATACTGTTTTTTTAAATACTTCTATTATGTAGTCTCTATTGCTTCCTTGGGGCTTCAGAATGCCTAAATTTTGGTCAAGAAGAAATTGTCAGTTCTTTGGTTGGCAAGTTCGTGTAAGACTATTTGCTTATTAGTTTACTTGGTCAGATAATTGGCATTGTGTTTTTTCCTTTGCAGTTTTGAAGGTGTTATTGTTGATTCTCTTGGAGCAAAGGAAGCTATTTCAAGGTGGGCTAGTTTGCCAGTTTCTTTGTTAAACCAGGGAGTTTGTTTTGCATAGTTGCATGCACTGACTAGTTGATAGTAGTTTATCCTTCTGACATGGATCTAGTAGTACTTCATTTTATTTTGTTAATGTTTTAGGCAAAAGAAAAGTTTTTAATAAGTTGGCTATCTTTATTCTCGATTGCTTTCATATATGAGAGAGAATAAGTTTGGCAATCCATAAGTTTTGGAACTTATCATGAGAAAACAGAGAAAGATTGTGAGATAGACAGGAGAGGAGCTTTATTATAACGGGAGAATATTTTGGGAGCCACGGTTGAAACCACTATTTGTGGTTCAAACTAGTTTTGCTTTAGTGTTTTTTTACACAAATTTTTAATTTTTACTGTGTTTTTAGTTCAAACCATTAATTCAAATAGTTCCCAAATGCCCTATAGATATGACGAGCAATTAGAAAGCTAATGCAATAGCTAAATGCTGATGAGCAATGCCATAAACATCATGTTATGTGGAATTCTCGTAGGAGAGTGTTGGAGTGGCTGTTCCTGTTCATTTGGACGTACCAAATAATACCTTCTCAAGCAACAACAAAATGTGAACATGAAAGAAAAATCATAAATTCTCTTTTTGGGGTATAGCTTATATCCTTCATGATTGTTTCCCATTTCTTTCCAAGTCATATGGATAGGGTAATTGTTAATGAATTCCTCCTTAATTTGTTTATTGATGTTGTTTACTTGCATAGTTTATTTATTTATTTATTTATTTTTATGGCTTTTTGTTTTTTAAGCATGAAAGATTTTAATTGTGGATATACTTGCGTTGGGTGTAATTCAGTAGTCGTTACTCAACAAAGATATTATTACTCAACAAAGATATTACTGTCCAGAAACAAACCCAAGTAGTTTGGATCTAAAGGAGTTAGGAATTAAGTTATTGTTTTAGTTGAAGATTGAAATGATCATTGAGTTTTTATGTTTATTCAGCCTCATGCAGGAGCCTTTTTGTTCAGTACCATTGATATGGATGGTTCAAGAAGATTCCCTTGCAAACCGTCTTCCAGTGTACGAGGAAATGGGCTGGATGCACCTTATTTCTCACTGGAGAAGTGCTTTTAGCAGAGCTAATGTTATTGTGTTTCCAGATTTCAGTCTGTCGGTAGATCTGCTATCTTGTTACAAGTTTATATTGCTCTTTGTTTCAGCAGTTGTTCTTATTATGTTTCTTAAATTTTATATGCTTCCTGTATCAGATGTTATATAGCGTGCTTGACTCTGGAAACTTCTTTGTCATTCCTGGATCACCAGTAGATGTTTGGGCTGCTGAAAGCTATGTGAAGAGACACTCCAAACCTCAGTTAAGGATGGATTATGGATTTCATAAAGAGGACTTATTGGTTCTTATATTGGGAAGTTCAACCTTCTACAATGAGCTAGCGTGGGACTATGCTGTGGCAATGCATTCCATAGGACCTTTGCTAATAAAGTATGCTAGGAGGAAAGATCCAGGAGGATCATTTAAATTTGTTTTCTTATGTGGCAATACCACTGATGGATATAATGATGTCTTACAGGTAATCAATTGTAAAATATGCATAGAAGCTAACGCTTTTGCTCTCTTATTATGACATCTTAAGAAGCTTGCTTCAGAAATGCCGTATTCATCTGTTTGCAAGTGAATGAATGTTTCATGTCAGATGCGACTGAAAATTTGGTCTTTGATGCTTACATAATACATGCCAAAATTGGAGGAGGATTATTCCTCTGAAATTACTGCATAGATTAATCCAGGAAGATAAGCTGCTTTAATGTTCAATTTATTTTGACTCGTGTGATTATATGTTCATTATGTCATTGTTACTTTTTTGTACAAGAGATATTGTATATGTAGTTATTTTTTTGTTAGGTACCTTGTAAATGAGCTTTAAAATAATTTATCTTACTTCACCTGGTCTAGACTCTGATATCCATTGCCTTGTTTGTACTTTTACTGGCCACTTGGTGAGTTAATCTAAAGGAGGTTTAGTTGGCAAACCATCTTTTATATTGGAATTACTTATCCTTTTTTTCTGTTGCATATGTATAAGCAACTTGGCGTGAACTTCATTATGGTTTTTGGGGAGAACTTTACAAAGTTAAAATTTGTATTTCTAACCAATTTCTTTAATGAGTAACCAGTCATGATAGGAGAAAATAAATTGGAAAGAGGCATTACTGAGAACTCTTATGAAAACACTAGACTGAATTATATTACAAAGATGATGAAACGGGATCAGAAGAATTTCATTGTTTTCTTGACATTTCTGATTAATCTTATGCTCCTTCGACTTATGATAACATTATTTCCTCAGAGGGTGAATTGATTCTTGACTTTTGATATAGGAAGTTGCTTCACGTCTGGGATTGCAGGATGATTCCTTGAGGCATTACGGCTTGAACAGTGACGTGAGGGGCTTGTTATTGATGGCTGACGTTGTTCTTTATGACTCCTCCCAAGATGTACAAGGTTTTCCACCATTACTTATCCAAGCAATGACTTTCGAAATTCCAGTAATAGTACCTGATTTCCCCGTCTTGATGAAATATGTAAGTTTATTTTAGTCCTCGTTTTGGAAGCCTAATTTCTACAAAATGCAGGATCTTTTTTCTCTTTTTTGTTCTGTCATTTTTAAATTTATTAGAGGACCTTTTGAATGCAGATAGTTGATGGAGTCCACGGAATATACTTTCCAAAACATAATCCTGATGCTTTACTGAAGGCTTTCTCACTCCTGATTTCAAATGGAAAACTTTCTAGATTTGCTCAGACAGTTGCCTCGTACGGAAGACGGCTTGCAAAGAACATCCTGGCATCAGAATGTATAATGGGTTATGCAAGACTTCTAGAGAGTGTGCTATATTTTCCTTCTGATACTTTTCTTCCAGGTCCACTATCTCAGCTTCATCTGAGTGCTTGGGAATGGAACTTGTTCCAGAAGGAAGTTAACTTGATAGGGGATGGAATGGCAAACATTGCTGAGGAGAAATCTGCTGCTGAAAGTGTTGTTTATGCCCTTGAAGATGAGTTCACGTATTCTGCAAATTCCAAAAATACCTCTGAGGATGGAACTGGGAATCTGGAACAAGATATCCTAAATCAACAAGATTGGGATGTTTTAGGGGAAATCGAAAGCTCTGAAGAATATGAGATGTTAGAAAAGGAGGAGGTATGGCTTTTTCCTGGTTCAGCGTTAATGTGTGTGTTGCTGAATGCCCCTGTTTTCTGCCTTTCTGCTATTTTATATACTTCTAAATGTTATTCTTGAAACAATATCTTAAACTGTCATTTGTCCCTTTCACCTGTAGCTTGAAGAAAGGATGGAAAAAGACACTGGTGTATGGGATGAGATATATCGCAATGCACGAAAATCTGAAAAACTCAAGTTTGAGGCAAATGAAAGGGATGAGGGAGAGCTTGAGAGGACAGGCCAGCCAGTATGCATTTATGAGATATACATTGGAGCTGCAACCTGGCCATTCTTGCACCATGGTTCTTTATACCGTGGGCTGAGTCTTGTGAGTTCTTTATATCCATGTTTCCAATTTTATAAATATTTATTTTATGCCATCCATTTCTCCTCTATAATTTTCCTTGTATTTTAGTGTGGATTTTTTTTTTAATCGGGACATAGTGTCTTTTTTATTGACTTAGGGCCCGTTTGGCTTGTTGTTCAAATGGTTTCAACCATAAAGTTCAAATGAACTAGCATTTGGAACGTATTTTTGAAGCTTGGTTCAACCAATGATTTGATGTTTTGAACCAACAAGACCTCTCAACTCAAGATTTAACACCCCCTCCCATTTTCAAATGGTTCGAACCAAAGGTTCAAACTTTCCATTTCAAACCACAAAAGTTCAAACCACCATGTTTCGAATTGATGATCCTAACAGACCCTCAATAATCAAAGCAGTTGAAAAAATTTGAGGGTCTTTGCTCCTGCAGAATGGAGAAGTTTTGGCACTTGAGTAGGAAGTAAGGGGGAAAAAGAAAAAACAGAATGAAATTACCTTTCAGGCACCCACAAGCTAATGAAATAACCACTCAGGCACCCTCAAGCAATCGTTTCATCTTTTACATCTTCCTTTCTAAAGATTTCAAGTGGATATTTCTAATCTACTTCTGGTTAATGCATATTTTTGAAGATGCTGGACTAATAATTGCTTATCATCATCCCCACCATCTCATAGATTTTTGTCTGATTTTATGAGAGCCTGTTTATGTAAGTTAAACAAAAACTAAATAAATTTACATTGGAATTTAGTTTCTTATTTTAACTTGTGTTACATGTATCTGCCAGTCTGCTGGATCACGGAGGTTGAGAGCAGATGATGTGAATGCCGTTGGTCGACTTCCTATTTTAAATCAAACCTATTACCGGGACATTCTATGTGAAATTGGAGGAATGTTTGCTATTGCAAAAAAAGTGGATAACATTCATGGGAGACCTTGGATTGGATTTCAATCATGGCATGCTGCTGGTAGGAAGGTATTCTTTTCACATTGTTGGAAATTTTGTTCAAATCTAATTACAGTAATCTAATTAGAACCAGATAACTTGTGGGATACTAATTTGAGGTTGTTTCTATGAACTGAAAATTTTGGGATGAGGAAGCAGTTGAACCTATTAAAGATTTCTGCTTTTACCATCGAGTTCATTGTTTGGGTGTTCATTTTTGTTTTTTGTTTTTTGTTTTTTGTTTTTGTTTTTGTTTTTTTTTTGTTTTGCCCCCCCAATTTTAATTTCTTTTTGAGGAAGCAGGTTTCATTGTCCCCGAAAGCTGAAAAGGTTTTGGAAGAAACAATACAAGAGAACAATAGAGGAGACGTAATATATTTTTGGGTGCGTATGAACATTGACGGAGGTGTGACAGGAAGCAAAAATGCACCTACTTTTTGGTCCATGTGTGACATCTTAAATGGAGGATACTGCAGGTATGTAATCCACCACATTTGGTACTCTAGCCATTTGGTACTGGTTAGAATGTCCGTTATGTGTATAACAAGGACGAGCGACTGAATAGGCGCTACTAACCATGTGGTTATAATATATGGGGTATCTTTGCTTGTTTGTGAGTATTGTAAATGAATGTTGTCTAGCTTTTGAATGCAGTTAGTTATGTATGTTGATTTTTAATTCCTGCCCCTCGGAGGGGTTTCACTCTCAGTGTTCATTGTTCTCGTGCATGTTACTAGAATGTGCATAGATAGACTAGTTAACCATATACAATGCTTTAACAGTTCATTTCTGGAGAGAGAACTTCTTTGTAATAGTGCCAATATGAGAAATAAATAGGGGATACACGACTAAAAGACACTTGTAACCAGCTTAACCTGCTGCTTCTTAACGAGGCAAAGAGCCATTAAAAGACAATTCTAACCAGCTTCTTAATGAGGCAAAGATACAACACACACACACACACACACACACACACAGTGTGCCCGTGTATATATTTCGATTGTGATATTTCCTTACAAATGCATGCAGAACTGCTTTTGAAGATGCATTTCGGAGGATATATGGCTTGCCATCGCAAATAGAAGCTCTTCCCCCCATGCCTGATGACAGTGGTCACTGGTCTGCGATGCATAGCTGGGTTATGCCGACCCCTTCATTCCTGGAGTTTGTTATGTTTGCCCGGTATTGTTCAGAGGCTCTTACGGAATTTTCTGTTTCATTAGTGGTAGCTCCTCCATTTAAAAGTGCTTCTTGCTGAATGTTGATGAGACCAAAACTTAGATTTCATAAATGAATTGCAGGATGTTCGCTGATTCTCTTGATGCCTTGCACGCCAATATTAGTGAAGGAAATACGTGTTTGTTAGGTTCTTCAGACATCGAGGTAAGTCATGCAGATTCTTATATTTATGTTTGCTGGTCCAAGTGGTGTTTTAACGTTCCTATATTCTTAATTGATGAGCAGAAAAAACATTGTTACTGTCGGATGTTAGAAGTCCTTGTCAATATCTGGGCTTATCATAGTGCACGCAAAATGGTTTACATAGATCCGATTTCTGGTTCATTGGAAGAGCAACACCTGGTCGAGCAACGCAAAGAATTTATGTGGGCAAAATACTTCAATTACACCTTGTTAAAAAGAATGGATGAAGATTTAGCAGAGGCTGCAGATGATGGTGACCATCCTAGAGAGATGTGGTTATGGCCATTAACTGGGGAAGTGCATTGGCAAGGTATATATGAAAGGGAGAGGGAACAAAGATATAGGCTAAAGATGGACAAGAAAAGGAAAACAAGAGAGAAATTATTTGAAAGGATGAAATACGGGTACAAGCAGAAGTCACTTGGAGGATAGGAAGCTTGTGGCATCCAAATGGCTGAATTCTGTCTCGCAAAGACTTGTCGACTTTAACATGGCTACCGTGACCATAACCATAACTTCTCGACACAAGAATTTGGAAGTGACCTAAGGATTGAGAACATGGTCAGTTCTTTGTAACGACAACGATATATTCCGCTACAAGTTTTTGTCTTTTTTCTTTTTACTGGATATATACACTTGATGAGGTCGAGTGGAGAGATGAGAAGCTTTCCAGCAAATGTGGCTTGCCAGCATCTGAAATACCTTGTCATCTCAAGTGGATAAGAGAATACGAAAGGGTTCTTTGAGGATTATATTAAACCAAAATTCGTTGAGATTCTGTTTTATCAGTTTAGCAAGTAGAGTATTTTATTCTTTTATTACTCTGTATATTCTTTGGAAAAGAACAATTTTGATTGGAATGAAGTTATTTGTGCTCGATTATAAGAAGAAGAAGAAGAAGAAAAAAGCTGATTTAGCATTAGCATTTCTGCTGCTTATTCTTGCAAGCCTACTTTTTGCCTAAAGTTGTCAATCTGAGAAGTTGATTTGCAGCGACTTAGATCAGAGGTTGCACAAACCTGCAAGCATAATCTTGTGAGTTGTGTGACCTAGTGCACGATATTGTTTGGTGCAAATTTTGGTACGAGTAACAGACATTAGGGGATCAGTTGCAGAACAATATTGGCTAGCAAAATCTGTAATGGGAATATTGTGCCTAATATATTTAGAGCAGGGGGAAAAAATGCAAGTTTATAACAATGCTCTGGGCTTTGACAAGTGAATTTCTCCAAAGATAAGAAAACTTTCTGCTTGCAGTTGAGTGGGAGCTTGGGTGGTTGCTATAACCTACTGCTTTATGATGACAGGCCATAAAATCAAGCTTTAAATGGAAATATTGCGAGGGACACGACTGTGTTGAGCCTTTATAGCGGACAGGTCATTAAAAATTATACGACACATAACATATTTATGATAAATTATAAAATATTTTACTGCAAATATGAGATTACTATAACTATTTTCAGAAAAATGCATTAATGTCCCTAATGGTCGTGTAGCAGTAAGTGTAGTCCTTTTTCACTTTATTTTGTCATATTTTCATCCAAAAAAAAAAAACCCGTTATTTTGTCACATGCCTAGCTCATGCACCTATTTTAAAATTTCCAAGGGCATTGCGAGAATGAAATAGAACCCACCATTGCCAAGCCTTAAAACTGGAGAAAACAGCCCTTTTAAAAAAATGGAGAAAACAAGTGACCATTTAAAAAAAAATTAACACCTTTCATTCCGTTTCCTAAGCATTTTGACCACAAAAATGCTACATTGTGAGATAAGGAGGAGTGAATCGATGGGATTTATTTTTACTCCTGCACATGTGAAATTCGATTGAAGGAATTCAATTGCTACAAAAATGCACCATCCTTAAAAAGGGACGACCTCGATTGAACAAGTGAAGTTGCCATTGGACTGATTAATTCCTTTCACCACAATTGAAAAAAAAAATAATAATAATAAAAAATGTGTCCTTTCAACTCATCTCTTTTAAAATTTTTTCATTTGCTTACAATTATGTGCTGTAACAATTATGTGCTGTAATTTCCATGTTAGACACAACGAGTGAAAAAAAATTTAGTATGCCAAAATTTTTATATCTTCAATTATGCATCATAGTTTCTTTTTTCTTTCTTTTTTTCCTTTTTTTTTTTTTGGAAAATGGTAAATTGTATTCCAAATTAAAGTAGTACAAGCACTAATTTAGATACAAATGATCACAACGCAAATAGCGATTTAACTGCTGCTACAGATTAGAACCACTAGCAGATTCTATTGAAATACACAAGTGGGTAAAACGTGGATCAAATTCCCATGAAAGGAAGATAGAAAGGCACACAACTCATCAAACACACAATGGCTTTTTCAAACACACCTCTATAGGTAGTGGCGAACTCCGATCATGCCTAATCGAGCAGCTAATAGCACCAAGACCAGACACACCATCGCAACGCACATTAACTTGTGGGTCAAACCAAAAGACTATTTTAGAAAGTGAGAAGACCATGTCTGTTATTACAACGAAAATCCAACCAAATAACAAAAACACGCTACAACTAAATGGTGCAAACATCAAATTTATTTTACAAACATAAAAATAAAACAAATAGATAGAAACCGAACCACTACTTCGAAGGAAGAAAGACCCATGGATCCACTGGTGGGCTGAAAGTAGGCTGGAATGGAGCCACACCACCAGAGCAAAAAAGGGGGCCATCAGAGCAAAAAAGGGAACCATCGTCGCCCTTCTCCACCCGTTAGAAAGACCCTTGCTGCTGCAGCTCCGCCAACCACCAAGGCCCAAACCTCTGTGATGACCCATGAAACCACCGTCAATACGTCTCCTCCTTCGTAGAAAAAGGGCGCCCCTCCACTCGTTCCCCTAACATGTGGCCAGGCCACCTCTGACCATAGCCAAAGAGCGCAACCCCACCCACAAAATCAACCCACCCATTCCTAGATCTCCCCTTAAACAAAGGTGAAACTCAGTCATTGTTGGAAGCCCTAACTCCATGTCCTTTGGCCACCCTTCTGGGGGGCCGAGAGTTGGGGAACCATCCCAAGTGTGGTGCCCAACTTCGACCCTTTGCCCACTCTTAGGGTGGTGGCGCACTAAGCAAGTAGAAGAAAGAAACCCTGGTAGACAATTCGAGAAAAAGGAAGACGAAATACATCACAGTTTGTAAAGATAATGAATAACAGTTAATGAGTTAGTTAGTAACTAGTTCGTTAGCCATTGCTAATCTGTAAAATCAGTTAGTTTTCTGTTTTGTAGTCAGTTAGATTACCATATGCAAGTTAATTAAATTTTATATCCTTTTGGCATTTGGGTATATAAGCCCAATTTACCTGGTTATGAAACATAAGAAAATCATTTTCTTTCTCAGTTCTCTCTTCCTCGTTTCTTCCTTCTTCTTCCTCTGATCATCAGTTCTTCCATTCAATCTGAATCAAGATTTGATATGGTATTAGAGAGTAATTCGCTGCTCGATCTTGAATGACTTATAGTTGTTGTTCTCGTCCTCAGTTTGAGACTTGATCCTTGAATTGTCATCTGCATTTCTCTCGTCAGTTCAAGATTCATTCAAGTCTTTGCCTCGTCATCTATGGAGTCTTCAAGATCTGAAGGCTCAATCATCCCAAATGGCAAATCTGCCATTGATGACCCCTCCAATCTTTATTTTCTTCACCATTCGGATAGTCCAGGGCTTGCATTAGTCTTGCAGTAGTTAACTGGAGAAAATTATGAATCCTGGAGTTGAGCCATGACAATTGCTCTTTCAGTCAAGAACAAGATAGGTTTCATTGATGGTTCTATCAAGATACTTGGAGGTAATGTTCTTGACTTACTCAATTCTTGGACTCAAAATAACAATGTTGTTATCTCTAGGATTCTAAATTCTGTCTCCAAGGAAATCTATGCAAGTATTATTTTTTCTGAATCTGCAAATAAAATCTGGAATGATCTTAAAGATCTATTCCAATAGAGTAATGGGCCTAGAATATTTCAATTATGTCGAGAACTTGTTAATCACAAACAAGATCAGAATTCTATTAGTGTATACTTCACTAAACTGAAAACTTTGGGGGAAGAACTCAGTAACTTTAGGCCTGCCTGTACATGTGGAAGTTGCACCAGCGGTGGAATCAAGGATCTTAATTCTTACTATCAAATGGAATATATCATGGCTTTTTAATGGGATTGAATGATTCTTTTGCTTAAGCAAGAGGACAATTATTGCTAATGGATACCCTTCCTCCCATAAACAAAGTTTTTTTTTTGTTGATTTCCCAAGAAGAAAGATAGAGGAGCATTGGCATTCAAATCATTGGTGATTCTTCTAACAATTTGGCGTCTGCAGTAAAAAATAACAATTCCAAAAGATATGGAGGAGCTTCTATGACTTAGCACTTGTCCAGTGGGGGATAAAAAGGTTAAAAGAAAGATTGTCCATTTTGCATGCATTACAACTTTCATGGACACACCATTGACAAATGCTACAAGATACACGGGTATCTACCTGGTTTTCAACAACGGCAGAAAGCATCTCAGTCAACTACCAGTCATGTTGCAGCTGTTAATCAAGTTACCATTCAACTTGGTGCAAAAAAACAACACAATAGCCATAACAATAGTGTTGGGGATTTTCTTTAAAATCTTAGTTTTGATCAATTTCATCAACTTATGACCATGTTTTCAAGCCATTTGGCAGGAATCACAAAGAATGTTGGACGACACGGCATTGTAACAACTTCATACACTGTAGGTACTTGCTTGTCAGCGTCCTTGAGTCTTATGTTTTCATCTCAACAATTCTGGATAGTGGACTTAGGAGCTTCTAAACATATTTTTTCAAATGCTAAAGCCTTTGTGTTTATGAATACTCTAAAGAATTCCATAGTCACTTTGCGAAACCATATAAGCATTCCTGTTCACTTCTGTGGTGATGTTGAATTAAGTCCCCTTCTTATTCTCAAGGATGTTCCATATGTTCGAGAATTCAAATTTAATTTTCTTTCTATGAATGTCTTAACAACAAATTCTCTTCTTATCATTAGCTTTTTTTCTGATCATTTTTTGATTTAGGAAATTAGCTCCAAGAAGATGATTGGCAAGGGTGACAAACAAGAAAATTTGTACATCCTTGATTTAGATTCATTGAAGAACTCTTATCTCATTAACACTGTTACTGCTTAAACATGGCATAACCGACTTGGACACTTGTCATCCAAACGGTTGGAGGTACTAAAGGCTCAACTGCACTGCAAGCTGGATAACTCAGAACCATGCTTTTTCTACCCTTTAGCTAAGCAAAGAAAACTTTCTTTTGTTTCTCACAGTCATATGTGTCAGTTGCCATTTGAATTAATTCATGCAGATATTTGGGGAATTTATCATGTAACTGCCTATTCAGGACATCGTTATTTCTTAACATTGGTAGATGACTGTACACGTTTTACTTGGGTCTTTCTGCTTAGACAAAAATCTGATGTAGCAGTTATAATTCCAAATTTCTTTAATATGATTGATACTCAGTTTAATTACAAAATTAAGAGCTTCAGATCTGACAATGCTAGAAAGCTAACTTTTTATTAATTTTTTTTAAGAAGAAAGGTGTTTTACACCAATATTCTTGTGTGGAAACACCACAGTAAAACTCTATGGTAGAAAGAAAACATCAGCATTTGTTGAATGTTGCTAGAGCCTTATACTTTCAATCCAGATTTCCCATTCAGTACTGGATTGAATGCATTCTTACTACAACATTCTTGATCAATTGCACTCCTTTTCCTCTTCTTCAACATAAGACACCTTATGAGTTGCTATATAAGACCACTGTGGACTATTCTCATTTCAGGGTATTTGGTTGCTTGGCCTTTGCTTCAACACTCTTAGCACATCAAGTGAAATTTGATCCTCGAGCTCGATCATGCATATTTCTTAGTTACCCTCCAGGCATGAATGGTTATAAACTACTTGATATTCAGACCAAGGAAGTCTTCATTTCTAGAGGTGTCATTTTTCATCAACAAATCTTCCCTTTCCATTCAGTGGTATCTAAGGATTCTTTAATTGATCCTTTTCTTGATTTGGTTGTCCCACTTCCCAATTTGGATATTCCATCTCATCCTCTATGTAGCTTAGATGTTTTTTTAGACCTCGTAAGTTGCCATCTTATCTATAGGAATTTTACTTTAATCTCTTATTACGCTTCAGTCGACCAGAATCTAGCTCATCTCATCCAAATCCTCTGACCAACTACTTGTCATATCAATTACTCTCACCATCTTACAAAGAATATGTGTTGAATGTCTCTTCCCACTATGAACCTCAATTTTATCGTCAGGTTGTCAAATATCCCAAATGGAGAGAGGCTATGAGAGCTAAGTTGGCTGCTATAGATACTAATAATACTTGGACAATTATTCCTTTACCCCAAGGCAAACATACCATTGGTTGCAGATAGGTTTATAAACTGAAACTTAAACCTGATGGGTCATAAAGCCTGATTAGTTGCCAAAGGTTACACTCAACAAGATGAAGTAGACTTCTTAGACACCTTTTCACCTGTTGCCAAACTAGTTATAGTTAAGGTTCTTTTGGCCCTAGCTGCTACTCACTCTTGGCATTTGATCCAAATGGATTTCAATAATGCTATCCTTAATGATGATCTCTTTGAGGAAGTCTACATGGATCTTCCTTTAGGCTATGATCTTTAGGGGGACCTCCTAGTTCTACCAAGAAACTTGTTTGTAAGCTCTATAAGTCCATATATGGTCTTAAACAAGCATCATGATAGTGGTATGCCAAGATTTTTGCATCAATGCTTCAATTTGGTTTCTACCAGTCAAAATCAGGTTACTCTTTGTTTACAAAGGGGTTTAGGCTCTTCCTTTGTTGCCTTATTAGTCTATGTAGATGACATTCTTATCACAGGTCCTTTTATACAAGCCATGAATTCAAACTTAAAGAACCAGGAAATCTCAGATATTTCCTTGGTCTTGAACTTGCTAGATTTGTTAAGGGCATTATTTTGTCTCAAAGACACTATACCTTACAGCTCTTAGAAGATACTAGTTTTTTAGCCTTAAAACCTGCATCTGATCCAATGGATCCCAACCTAAAGCTTAATGCCATTGATGGTGAATTATTGCTAGACATATCACAATATAGGCGCCTCATTGGTCATCCTTTTCACGCCTTGACATTACATATGCTGTCCACAAGCTTAGTCAATATATGTCCTAACCTTGGGTTCAACATCTTCAAACTGTCCATCATCTCTTATGATATTTAAAGGCACATCCTGGTCAAGGGTTTTTCTTCTCATCTTCTTGCCCTATCTAGCTCAAAGCATTTTCTGATGCTAATTGTGGCTCTTGTCAAGACACCAGAAAGTCTAGTACAGGGTTTGTGTTTTTCTTGAAGATTCCCTTATATCATGGAAGGCCAAGAAGCAATACACGATATCACTATCATTTGTAGAGGCTGAATATCGTGCTTTAGCTACAACGACCAGTGAACTCATTTGGATGCAACAATTATTAAAAGATCTCTCGATTTCTCAATGTTCCCTAGCTCTTATTTTTTGTGATAATCAGGCAGCCATACACATTGCTTCTAATCCTATGTTCCTTGAGTGTACTAAACATATTGAGATTGATTGTCATTTCATTAGGGACAAGATCTCTGCTGGTCACATCGAACTCCTTCCAGTTCATTCTAATAATCAACTTGTAGATGTCTTTACCAAGCCTTGTCAAAAACATTTATGGTCCATCTTGAGAGGGAGTTTTATAGATAATAACTAATAGTTAATAAGTTAGTTAGTTAGGTAGCCATTGCTAATCCATAAAATCAGTTAGTTTTTTATTTTGTAGTCAGTTAGATTACTATATGTAGCTTAATTAAATTTTCCCTCGTGTTTGTATTCCGGTATATAAGCCCAATTCACTTGGTTATGAAACATGAGAAAATCATTTTCTTTCTTAGTTCTCTCTTCCTTGTTTCTTCCTTCTTCTTCCTCTGATCATTAACGTGACACTCGAGAATTTTTAATGCATTAAATATACAATAACTTAAGGATTATGTTAATAAAAAATATGTGTCACAAGGATTATTGTTTAATCTCAGTTTTTATGATAAAGTCCATAAAAGAAAAAACGAGATTTTTAAGGGTAAAATCATGCCATAGTCCTAAATGAAGAAGGAATGATATGAAAACATGCTAAAAAGCTTAATTGTTGCAAAATGCATTGCAACAAGTGTTAAGACAAAAATACAGTTTAAGAAAAAATACTGTATAATAATATGAAAAATTATACAGTATTAGAATAATATAGTATAAGAAAGTACACTGATAGAGTTATGTTGTATGAAAATTACATTGCAAAAGTAATATAATGTAGGAATTTGATTGTTTAAGGTTAAGAAGTATAAAAGTTGAACTGTTTAAGTTAAAGCAACATAGGAATAACATTGTTTGGAGAATATGGATGAATAAGGACTGTTGGAACAGCATAGAAAATATACTGGCAGTATAAAAAAATATACTATTATTATAAAATTTAGACTGTATAAAGTTAAGCCTTATAAGATTACATTATG